>JANIPN010575521.1:0-29057 GCA_027478595.1 Erythroxylum anguifugum
TTATACAGCGAAGCATTAATGATCGACCCCACCAACAAAGTCACCAACGCCAAACTGCTCGGGAACCGAGCACTGGCCCACATGAAGACAAAACAATGGGAAGAAGCACGTGCAGATTGCGACCAGGCGCTCAAGTTAGATCCTACATATATGAAAGCCAAGAAGACCCGAGCGAAGGCGGTGGGCGAGTCAGGAGATTGGGAGCAGGCGGTCAAGGACCTCAAGTCGTTGGTGGACGACAACCAGGGCGATCCAGAACTGCAGAAAGAGCTCAGAAACGCCGAGCTGGAGCTGAAGAAGTCGAAAAGGAAGGATTGGTACAAAATCCTCGGCGTGGACAAAGATGCCGGCGACAAGGAGATTGAGCGTGCGTACAAGAAGAAAGCAATCGCTCTGCATCCCGACCGGACGCAAGGCGACAAAGCTAAAGAGGCCGAATTTAAGGACTGTCTCGAGGCGAAAGAAACACTGCTCGATCCTCAGAAACGACAGATGTACGACAGCGGAGCCGACCTGATGGAACCCGGAATGGGCGGCATGGGCGGTTTCCCAGGTGGCTTCCCGGGTGGTATGGGTGGCATGGGTGGTGGTGGTGGCATGCAGATCGACCCGGAGATGCTCTTCAACATGATGGGCGGTGGCATGGGCGGTATGGGAGGCATGGGAGGCATTGGGTTATATGTGCTGCTGGGTGCGGTGCTTGTGGTGTTCCTTGCGGTCGTGTTGGGTTGGTGGTTGGTATGAGGCGGGACAGGAGAGGTAGAAGAAAGATGAGAATGAGAACAATGAGGAGGAGGTGGTGGTGGCGTTGGTGGTGAAACTTATGCCATTGGTTTTCTCAGGGATGTTGACTCCTCTTCAGCATGAGAGTCTCGTGAAGTATATAAACTATGGCGTTCCGCAGAATCTGTAAATCGTTTCGATTAACGGCTCTTGGTGTTTCAATTTAGATTCTGCTTCACTGCTGAGTTCAGCTTTTCAAGCGTTCAACAAGATCCCAAAAGAAAACAAATTGGCCACGTCTCTTGAACGGCAATATATCTGCTTCTTAGTTGATCTTGAAATTTTTGCTAGTTTCGCAAATCCACATCGTTGACTGTGATTTGCTTGAATAAATTACGTTCCTGCTGAGAGACGGAAAAAAGGGAGAAAAGGGAATTGAAAATGAAAATCAAAATGAAGCAAAGGAATGAAAAGAACGGATCGACACACCGATTGGAGTATTTGTGCAGACTTATAGATTTGAATGACAGATTGCTCATTACTGTCCTTGACATTTCTGAATTACATAAATCTAATATCACAGCCCTCTTTTGCTCTCCTTCTTTTCTTTATATTATGTATATATAGAAATTAAATACTGAGATAAGTACATAAGCTGGAAGCCGACTCTTACTTCAAGTATTCACTACCTGTTCTGATAGCTAGGTGGTTTGACGATCAACTCATAAGTATCACGCGCGTGCCGAGTACGGTATATCTTCAGCGGAAGACATTTCTCGCCCGCGGCCTGATCTCCGACGTTCAGGGTGGCAAGTCCACGCATCCAGCAACCTTGCACTTCACGAAGCACATTCCGTTCAAGCAAGAACTACTGCCTAAACTTTACAATCTCCCAGTTGAACGAGCGAGTACGGATTGATCAAATCTACCGCTCAAAATTACAAAAATCATGCTGTCATTGTGCTGTTCGACTCGCTGGTCCTCAGTTACGTCAGGATTTCTCACTGCCATGGATTCAAGCCGCACAATATCGTGATGTCAATTGATCGGGACACTTGGGGCGGAGCCATGTCCTGTCCCATGCAACGCATGTGCTACTTGTATATAAGTTTGAGCTCAGTTTGACATCAGCGCCCGTGTTTTGTACCATATGACATGTCTGTCCGCCTCTCTTTGTGCTGCAGCCGATTCCTCAGGACAACATCACCTTTGTCACTGCCTTTGAAGACACCTTCGACGCGACCTTCAACGTTTGGATCCACACAGCACCATCATAAACGTACAATGGCGTCCATTGTAGATGCAGCACGACGTACCGTCGCTGAGAACTTTGGTGGCGCGGCACACGACTCAGCAAGCAATGAGAACGAAAAGTTCTCCCAGGAAGACGTTCCTGACCTCACCGGCAAGGTTGGAGTCGTGACTGGTGGGTCTGAAGGCATCGGCTATGCCACCGTCTACGCGCTGCTAGCGCACAACATCTCGCAAGTCCACATCGTCTCACCGTCGAAGGAGAAGGCGGACGAGGCTATCCAGACGCTCCGGTCGGATGCGGGCGAGACGCAGGCCGAAAAGGTGGTCTGGCACCAAGCAGATCTATCCGATTGGCGTACGGTACAGCGAGTCGGGCGAGAGATTGCATCTCAGTGCTCGCGGCTGGATATACTAGTCAATAATGGTGGACGCGGCATCATGACTTATCAGGTCGCCGAGACGACCGGGCTGGACAGACACATGTCGATCAACCACTTCGGGCATGTGGTGTTGACATCGACGCTGATGCCGCTCATGAAGAAGACGGCGGAAGACGGACACACGGTGCGAATCTCCAACCAGGCATCCAACGCACACCAGGGGGCTCCATCAGACGTGAAGTTCGCTTCCAAGGACGAACTCAACCAGGATCTGGGACCTAACGGCCAGTACGGCCGATCAAAGCTGGCCAACATCCTGTACTCGCGCTACATGGCCAATAACGTGACAAGAGGCCAGCAGCCACGCATATTGATCAATGCTACCCACCCAGGCTTCGTCGACACGGAGATGAGCACCCGCGACATTCACGAGCCGTTCCCCATCGCCGGCTATGCCATGAGCACAGTGATGAAGCCATTGAAGAAGGACATTTGGGAGGGCTCGTCGAGCACGCTGTTTGCTGCGACCAAGACGCATCGCTCGGGCGTCTACATCTGCCCGCCAGCCAAGGTCGAAGACGGCACCGCCCAGTCGAGGGACATCAAGCTCGGTGATCAGCTGATGAAGCTGACGGATCAGGTCCTGTGCGAGTACTTTGGCGTGGACAAGTGGGAGAACTTTTGAGCAAGAGATGGATTTCCGAGTTGAGCTGAGGGACGAGCAAGATGCGATCTATGGCACTGGCGATGACCAGAGCAATCTTATGAGGGACTGTTCTTCGGGCAACCGATATTGGTAGTAGCCTTCCGCTTCATACAAGAGCATGCAGTTTTATCTATTCAATCAAGCCATATCCAAAAGTCCTCTAAAGAAAGGGACATCAGACCTTGAACGACGATCAAGGCGTATGAAAGAAGGATGAGATATATTTTATTACACTTTAACGTCAGTCCATTGACGCCGAACATACATGTCCAAGGATGCTCTGATATCTTGCACTGATGACTCGTAAAGAAAAGAACGAACCGGCTGATTTAGGATTGTCTCGTCTTCAAGTGGTTATTTGAAACAACGTATAGCGATTGTCCAACAGCCTGCCGCAGTGCTATGATTGATATCAGGTTCAATTGATTAAGATAGTTGCTCTAACCACATAATCTCAGCCAGTTCTTGCACATGACAGTCTCTGCATTCTTGTCAGGTGTCATCCTGTTTTGTCAACGCATCAGAGAAGGAAATATCCACGTATTGCTCGAATTGTCGAGAGATTAATTCAAGTAGGTACCTGCCGAGGTACATGCTCATGCGTAGAATAGCATTTGCAGAACTACATACGCTTTAGAAGACCACTTCCCAAACAGCAAGACGTGCTATCTCGTCACAGCGGGGTTCATCGTATACAGTGGAGACTAATATAAAATCACAATACAATTTGGAAAAAAGCTTGCTGACAGGAACCACAACTGGATTGCTCGCCTGTCTGGAATCTCCAACGACCCAGACTCCCAAGCCACCGGTTCGCCGCAAGCCGCCACCGAATTTGCAGCTGCCGCTAAGCAGTAGGGCAAAGTGTCGGCCAAAGTGCCGGACCGTGGTCTGGGCAGCCACAAATTGCGCTTTGTGCGATTTCCGGGGCAGAGGAACAAGAACGCAAAAAGTTGAAAGTTTGAATGCGAAAGCGAAAGCAAAAAAGAAAGAGAGTCAAATAATCCAGAGAGCTTCACGACATGTGCTTCACAAGAGAAAGTTGAGAGATGGTTTCCGCTACGAGCCACCTCTCCATGGTCAAGGGCAGCAGAGGGGTGCAGGTGGAGACCGGCTCTCGAGAGCTTCCTAAACCTATGATGCCATTGGATGGGGATCTTGTTGCAAATCATCTCTAGGACTCGATCTGGACAGGATACACGTACGAGGGACACCATCAGCTTCGTGTCGCTTGCACAAGATCTACTCATCCGCATCAATCTGCCTTTACGCACACTTGCATACGAAAAATCCTCCGCCGTGTCCTACCTTTCGTACTCGAGTTGTAAGTGGCGAGAAGGAAATCAGATCATGGTCTCGAACTTGTGGCGAGTTCTTGCGTCGGAATCCTTTACGATGATGACAACAACCGCGTTCCAGTCTCGCTGCTGTGGCTCGCTGACGGCAAGACCAATGACGGGCGCACACACACCAAGAACCGATCCTGTGACAGATCCACGGAACCAAATCTGGGCAGCCAACTCGGTGACAGGCCCAGAAACACGGCACTGGGTGAGCAGCAGAAGCAACAGCAGCACGACGCCGCGGGCGCAGGACGTTCAAGCTTCTCCGCTAGCTCGATGGCGAGGACTAGGCCGCTCGTACCATCCGACAAACACACCGGGACATCATCATTATCCTGCCCTTCTGGCGACTTTTACGGACCTCCCTGCCAAAATCTGTCACAAAGCATAGATCTTAGAAAGACTTACGAACAAAGAGTAAGCGTTCCAGACTGGCCCTGGTCAACACGCTGGCCATCAGAGCCAGCATCATCACGGCTTCCATCGTCTACATGCCACTGGCAGCTCATCACAATATCCTACCCCGCGCTCTAAATGGCTTGTCCTTATCGGCAGGAAAGGGCACAGAATGGCGGCGAGGAAGGTGATGACAGCGGTGCGCCGCGGCATCGGCCAACAAGCTACCCGAGATGTGGTCCATTCAACTGGAAAAGATGGCAGCCGACGGTCAGGTGGTTGGCAAGTGATTTGCTCGAAGCTCGGTTGCGGAATCCCTCCGGCCCTTCCGTGTGGGACGGTGGAGGAGAGAAACTGCAGCAGCGGGGCGTCGCTTGCTGTACAAGTGATAGCCGATGGAGCAGATGCATGAGCAAAGCAAATAGCAAGCAACAGAGCCTGCCATTTGGAATTTTCATTCAGCTTTGCCTTTCGACGCGAGCCCCGCTTGCGCGGCTAGCTCTGGTAAGAAGAGACGCAGGTCCTTATGAGGAGACGAGGAGACGGGGAGGAAGAGGAAGAGAGATGCATGTCGCAACAACAGTGGTCTGTCATCTTATTGTGTGAGCTTGTCGCGTACGTACTGCAGTGACACATGACAGCAGCCCTATGATGCCAACAAGCATTCTTGTGGAGCGTCTGGCAGGGTGAGTTCAGAAGATTGAGTCACTGACGACGGCAGGACCTGCTTGCAAAGCGTTCGCTAAAGAGCTGTGTGCCAGCCCTGGTCGGTCCGGCCGAGCAGATGCAGGACGAATCAACTACCGCTTGTGGCTGAAAGATGGGCTAGAGATGGCTGCTGGAACCAGGCAGTCCCGGTCCTTGTTTGCGCAGGTAGGTATGCGATACCCGATCAGGGAAAAGACGAGAAGCATTCATGATGCAGTCAGCTGCAGAGACAGGCATCACCCCAGATACTTGAGTATTTCAGCGGCTGCTGCTACAACCAGTCTAAAGTGACGCGCAAGCGCCTGTAAAGCATAGCTCGAAATTGCAGCAGTGGGAAAGTTCCACCGATCTCACACACACTCACACGAAAGCAGCTTGACGAAGATGTTGGTTCTACTACATTTTCCTGTGCCATGTCTACACAGAACAATTGCAGAGGACTTGCAAGCTCTTCATTTGCCCCACTGTTGCCTCCTCGGCCATCAGCCGACAATTGGAGCGCTCGCTACCAAAGCACGCCTTGGCTGATACTCCTGCGCCTTTGGGAGCTGGAGAGAGCTCTCATACCTTATGAAACATGCTCTCAGCATATTTTGCAATTTTTTTTTCACCGCATGTTTGGCTACATGCTGGATTGTGTTGACGGCCGTCCAAATGGCCATGCTCTTGTTGCGAATTTAGACATGCCTTTTGCCTGACAGCTGAACTGGCACAGTACGTGGCCTCACGTTCTGCCTTGTCATAAAGTGGAGCTACCAGGCCTCCAATTTGAGGTCTCGAGATGGGACAAAGCGCCCCTGAGCAGCAGCGCTGATGTTGAGCCAGCTCCTGCGAGCCAACTGCCGCCGCGGCCTGTGGAGAGAGTCCGAGGTAATTGGCCTGGTGGAGGATCCACTGGCGGAATAAAATGGCAACCCAAGGGCTGCCTGTGATCGGCAGAAGGGCCCACAGCTATCCACTTCTATCACACACGGTCATGGGACGTACTTCTTTTTCTTGCTTGCTTGCTTGCTTGCTGGGAGTCCGCTACTTGTTGCTGACCCAGAAGGATTCACAGGCGTCCGAACAAGGGAAACGAGACATGTCGCCGCCGCTTCCTCATCCTCCGCAGCCACCACTGATGGTAGACTGGTCCGTGAATTTGCAAGAGTTGGGAGAGGATTAGTAACAATGAGAGTCAAAGAAATTCCAGGCATATACCCAGAGACACACAGGCATTCTTCAGCGGGTAATCAAGAGGAGGGAAGGAGGGAGCCGGAAATACAACAGCCGTCAGGCAAGACATCAGCAAAAGGGTCCGATGACAGGGCTGGTTGCGCAACTTCATTTCAACCTGTTTCCACCTTGATCCTCCTTGCCTGGTACTTTGTTTCTATGCCACTACGACAGCTGTTTATTGGTGCTGAACCTGAACGCACGACTCATCCCAGGATTGATGGATTAACGTCGCCACGAGCCACTGCTGCTTTGCGACGCCTCTCTCTCTCATGCTATCAATACGTTGATTATAGATGAGACGGAAGAGCGCAGTCAGCGAGCACAATGGCTACCAAGCCTACCCCTTCAGGCAAGTAATCGGACGAGTGCGGCAAAAACGAAGCAACAGGCCTGTAGCAATCTTGACCCTTTCTTCCGCCGAAGTGGTTTGAGATTCGCTGGTGTGGCGTTCTAGTAGCTTGGTGTCGGCATGTTCATGTTTGAAAGATGAGGGAGCATACAGAAATGACCAACTTGGATTTGTGCACCTGCCTCCCGCCGTCAATGTTCCTTTGGCAGGTCTGAAATACTTTTCCTGCCAAATCAGCCCTATTGTTATGAATCCATGTTCAACATAGGTCGAGTTTGTCGTGACAATGGTCATGCCAAGCCTCACAGGCTCCGAGACAGGCGGCCGGGTATTCAGTCGCCCGTACCGGCTGCTGCTGCTGCTGCTGCTGCTGCTGCTGCTGCTGCTGCTCCTCCTCCACTCTTCCCCTCCTTGCCCCATTCCGCTCCACCCAGTTCGCCTAAGCTGGCAAGAGACGTTTCTTGGCCCCCCGTCCGGCTGTGCGCCATGCCTTGTAGACCGCATCGCTATCGCCTGTTTCTGCCGCCCGGGTCCACATGGTGAGCAGTGTAGACCCTCATCGAGACGGTGAGGCGGCCTCCAGTACTGACAAAGGACTGACAGGTCGGGTAGACATGTACAAGAGCGGGTCTTTTGGGCGCACCGCCCTGCCTGAAGTGGTGTATGTATGGAGTCATCCAAGATTCCACATCTTGATCGATGCTCCTGCTACTGCTACCGCTTTTGCTACTGCTCTTGCTACTACTTGTATCTGTGCAGATTCAAGACTTTGGCCCAAATCCTCCACCGTGAACGCCGCCGTCACCGCCGACGCCGCCTGCTGCTGTTTTGGTGAGACCGTCGTCCTCACCACCGCCGCCACCAGCCGATACGCGGCACGAGTGAAATGTCTTGTAGAGCCGCCGGGCTTGCTACGCGTTTCGTCAATTGAGCGAGCAGAGTTACACGCCGGGCGCTCTGAGCCTGTATACGGAATCGTAGGCATCTCAAATTGTCAGACAGCATGTATGGAGCCGCGATGCAGCGAATCTTCTTCTGCTTCTTCCATTTCCCAACCTAGTGCTGCAAACTCTATAGGTCCTTGCCTCCAACAAGCATGAGAGGCTCTCGAATGGGTTGGGCTGTCGAAACGGCTAGCTGGGTCAGCGGAAGGCAAGGAAAGAAGGGTTCGACCGCAACTCTCCAGCCTCGTGGAGGGGTGGTGGCGAGGCAAGCAGCGCAGAGGGAGCAGAGGAAGAGTGAAGTAGACTCTCCCTTTCTCTCTCTCTCTCTCTCTCACTCTGTCTATTGTGGAAGTACCTCATCAATTAGAGAGCCTAAGAAATTCCACTTCACCTCGAGTCACGGCTCGTTGACCAGTGACAGCTGCCAGTATATACTAGGCATCTTGATTGCTTGCTGGCCAGGTGGATACTAGGTATCACGCACCCTCATACGCACGTACTCCACCATCGATTACCAGCAATAGTGACTTTTGACTGGTACTCCCAGAAGCATCACAGGCGTCCACCCACTGGCCCTCCCACTCACACACACACACACACACACGAACGCCCTCTCCCTCTTTTCCTCTCACCCTCTTCTTTTTCCACAGGCCACAGAAAAAACCCACCCACACCCATAACTCTACGTACTACCACAACATTGACCACCACCTGCACCACCACCACCAGTGACCACCAAAAAAAAAAAATCCGTTCTACGTCTCCGCCGTTACTTTGTCCAGCTTACCCTCCCTCACTCTCTTAATTGTCGGACTCCACCTCCTTCATTCCCACAGTGTTCTAGCGTGCAGGGGACCTGGTTTTGCCTACCTACCATTTCTTGCATCAAGCCTCCCTCCTTCGCCTACTCCGAGCCCACTCTAAGCACGAAAGCGTCTTCGAGTTGCCTCCACATAGGTACTATCTCACACACACGATCCATCTCACTCGCTCGCTCTCACACACACACACACACACACACACACAAGGACGGCAGTAAACGGGCAGGTGCCTCCTTCGAAACCCTTTCTCACCTTCAGCATCGGTCTATACCACTTCACGCTGCCACAGAAACTCGATTGAGCCGGTTTGTCCCTGTGAGACACGAGCATCCACGGTCACAGATCTCTTCCATATACACAGCCCCTTCACCTACCTCCTCCACATACGCAGTCAGAGAAGGCAGCCACCGCTTCAGCCATACCGACCTCTACACATACCTCACACAGTCACAGCACACCCACAACCACACACACAATCACACACATACGCTCACACACTCCACACATAAGACGCAAGCACAACATACGCCAATTCATTCCTGGGCGATCATTTTCTCACCCGCCATGGCTGCCGCGACACGCTTGCGATGCAAGGTGCCGCTGCCGTAACGACCTGCGCGCCACCTAGCGAAAACGTTCTTCACCCTACTATTACGACCCTCTCTCCCGCTACTTGTACTGCCTTGCTGCTAATTCGACCTCTGATTCCCCCCGCCTCCTTTCGATCGGAGCTTTTCCCTGTTGCTAACTCATCGTTCGCTTGCTTGCTGGCTGCCTCGTCCAACTGTATGCCAGCTTGCTGACTCGACCGAACGATCACATTCCCCACACGCTATTTCACAGCCCGTCCGCACCCTCCCTGCGCCTGCTGGGGCCAAAGCCAGGGGTGGGAAGAGATTTTAGAGAGGGAAGCGAGGGAAGGAAAGAAGGGAGAAAAAAAAATACCACGCACGTGAGAGGCAGTAGCAAGAGGGAGAGATATAGGAGAAAGAGGGAAAAGCTCCCACTTACACAGCCTTAGGGCCGTCCCACCCTCATCCTTGGCCAGAAAGAAGAGAGCCGCTACTATCTCTCCTGCAGCTGCGCGGCTGCCCACCTTTGAGAGGGCCGCTGCAATGGCTACAAGTGCACGCCCTGCTCCGGCTGTCGCAATTCCCCACACTGACAGAATACCATCATCCCATCCTGCACCGGCCTCCTCCTCCTCGACGGCAGCAGCAGCAGCAGCAGCAGCTGCCGCGGCAACAACGTCCTCCGCAGCGAGGAAAGCATCGACGTCAACATCAATCCCTTCCACTGACCGAGCTGCCGAATCTGATGATGAGCTGAACGCGCTTTCGACCACCCACAGTCGCGACCGTCTAGGGTCAGAGAGCTCCTCCAGAGCGTCCAGGAAGAACTTTGTCACACACAACAAGGCCGGCAGCGCCACCAGCAAAAGTTCCGCTGGTTCCACGAGACGCAGGCAAGACTCTTTGAAGCGTGGCAACGCCGGTGCAGATCCCTCGACCACACCCAAGCGCGGTACTCCGCCCACCGCTCGCCAGCATACGAAGACGCTCGACGCCTTCGCCCCGCTCAACAAGGAACGGAAGGGTAGCCAATTTCGAGTGGGCAATGTCGGTGCTGCCGGAAGGATCTATCTAACACCAGTCACCAAACCGTCCAACGGACCGTCCAGCCCTGTCCAATCCCCTCAGAGCCGCGCGAGGCACACCCTACGATTAGGGCTCAGGGAAGACGAGGTCGTAATCGAAGAGGAAGGCGAGGGCAAACAATCACGAAGCGAGCAGACTCACAGGGCAGAGAAGGAGTTGGGAGAAGCTGTTGAAGACTCGGATCAGGCCGACGACGACGACAACAACAACAAAAAGAACAAGAACGGCAACGAGAGGCTTCATCAGCACGGGCAAGGGGATGACGCTCTCTTGGGCTCTGCATTAGTCGGCGCCAACAAAGGAGCCGTCCGCGACAGTGTCTGGACGAAGCTATCCAACAACAACCAGGATGTTCGAGGCGCACCTTCAGACATCTTCCGGCACCGTCCACGATCACAGAGGTCAATGTCAGAGTCGACCGCAAACAGAGTTGTCGCCTTAACACCGCAAAATAAACCGTTCAAGGTTGTCATCGACCGTCCTGATAGCGATCCTGCTAAGCAGCAGCAGCAGCAGCGGCACCAGAGCACGCTCGGTCATTCATTCAACGGGCTCGACATTCACATACCCAACTACGAGATGGGCTCACCTCAGTTCAGCGATCAGGGCACGCCCTTCCTCCACAGCTCTTCACAGCCACTCCCACCCTCGGCAATCACCCAGTCACAATTTCTCGAACGAATACCCGACGGCGTGCCGCTGCCACCGCCAACGCTCGGACCTTCGCCTCTAAAGCGTCCGGTGCCAGCTTCGCTCCGACGGAGCCATACCTCGCCCTACACCCAATCCATCGGCTCCATGTCCTACGACTCGATAGCCTTACAAACTAATGCCGAGCCTTCTCCTGTCTCGCGACAACACTCCGTCTCCGCCAGTGACAATATCGTGCCAGCCATATACGACATACTAGCCGCCGCACCCAACGACCCTTCCGTGGTCCGCTACTCTACCACGACCGGCGATATGATTGCTGCCACACCGGCTCGACTCATCGTGCAGATCACCGCCGAAACCTTTCTCGACTACGAACTCCTCTCCGACTTCTTCCTCACCGTGCGCTCATACCTACCTATTCACGACCTCATGTCCCTGCTGCTTGCCCGTTTCGAATGGGCTGTGAATCGCTTCGACGACAACGGACGCATCATTCGTGTACGCTCCTTCGCCGCCATACGCCATTGGATCCTCAATTACTTTGCCTACGACTTTGTCCCGGATCGTCGGCTGAGGGTCCAGTTCTGCCGCAAGCTGAACCAGCTCTTCAAGGTCGTGCAGTCGCAGAGAGAGTATGGCTTGCCTGATCTGAAGCTGATTTCAGACCTGAAGAAGTGCTGGAACGGCCGCTGTGTGCTTTACTGGGAGCGGGACCAGGCCATTGATAACGAGGCAGATCTTCTTCCCGGAGGACCTGGCCTTTACGATCTCGAGGATGATTTCGAGGATCTGGATGATGACGATGATGACGACGATGATGGTGAAGAAGACGAAGAAGAGGACGATGACGATCTAGATGATGCTGCTCTGGGTAGCGTCACCGCTGCTAGCACTGACGACTTCTACAGCGAGCCCGGCTCACCTCGCGCCAATCTCAGCAACGGCGCGGGCCGTGGTGTGCGAAAATCCAGCATTCAAGACCACGGTCAATCTAGGAATGGTTCAGGTAGCAATGTTGCGGGCGCACCCATGAGTCCAAACAGCGAGACTGGCGCCAGCCCGATAAGCTCTGCCAAGAAGCTCAAATCAGCCCAGAAGAGCGGAAACAAGCAGCACAGCCGGCAGAGTGGCGGTTCGAGCGACATCATGCGCAACGATTTCAAAGCAGACCAGCCGCAGCAGCAGCAGCAGCAGCATCAGCAGCCAGCACAAGCTGCCACCTACCCTCTCCAACCCAGTGCGTACAGAAGTGTTCTTCGAGGTCATCTTCTGGCACCTGCATCTCCCTACGTCACCACTGCTACTGCGACCCCAGGCTTCCAGCGAGCATCACCCATCCTTGGTCCTACGAACCCGGAGCCTCCAGCTAGGCGAAACGTCAACTCTGGCGTCAACAGCGCCGGGCCCGGCATGAAGGCGATCATTGGCAACATCAAGCGAGCACTCAGCAGCAAAGTCTCCTCGGGCGCCGGTCTACCCCTGGATCATGCCATCCTGATGGAAGGCGCTGCTGGCATCAGCCGTGATGCTCACAAGAATATTGAGGCGCCTGGACGCAATGCCAGCAGCAGTGCAGAGAGCGGCGGTCATGGCAACAGCAGCCACAACCACCAGCCAAGCGCCACTGGCCTTTATGCCGAGAAGAGCGTGCGTGCTGCAATGAGAATCGACGTATTGGCCGAGCAAATCTCCATCGAATTCCAGAAGGCGCTGCAGGGCCAGTACAGACAGCCTGCCAGATACGATGAGCATCAGCAGGCCCGACTACAGCAACAAGAGCAACAGCAGCGGCTGCAACAGCAGATACTGCTGATACAACAGCAACATCAACAGGAGCAGGAGCAGCTGCTGCAGCAACAGCAACAGCAACAGCAGCAGATGCAGATGCAGAAGATGAGCTGGCTTTCCCCTGGCGACACGAAGCAGGTGCCGAGTGGCATGACCTCATCCAGCCAGTCCATCTTCATCATCGATGCCACAGGTGATGCGGACAACAAGCCGGTGCAGGACGATGATGAAACAGATGGCAGGACTCCCAGGGTCAGCGTCAACGGAGCTGTGACGGCAAATAACGGTCATCTCAATGCTTCTGACAGCAACCATCTGCAGGTGTCGACAAGGGAGATCGGAAGTGCAGCCACTTCCAACGCTGCAACGCCCTCTAGATTGTCGCTTGCCGAACCTACTGCCCATCTCAGGCAGGTCTCTCACAGCTCAACGTCACTTCGACGCGTCGCTTCTTATCAGAGCGCCCTCAACCGGCCCTCTGTCGAGTCGAGCCGGCTGGAAACGACTGAAGAGATGGTGCCTGACCCCTCGACTGGCGGCAAGACAATGATGCCCGCTTCAGGCACTCCTCAAAAGGGTCTGCGCCGAGTCCCTGGTGGCGATCTGCGTGCCAACCAGAACATTGCTGACCTTGAAGGCGGGCCCCTACTGCCCAGACCAAAGTCGACCGGCAGCATCGCCACCTACGCCTCGACAGCCTACGAGAGCGAGATGCTCAGCTTTGGCGATAGGATCACCAAAACATTCCGTGATCGGAACGATAGGCCTCTCATATCTCCAGGCGTTGCAGGCTCCTTTGCTGCACCGTTCAAGAAGAACAACACTGACCGGGATACGGTGTCGACCAAGGCGACCAAGGTATCATACATTCGCTCCCAGTCTGATGATCACACTGGCCGACGGCCGTCATTTGAGGCACTAGTTAAGAGCTTTGCCGACATCCCAGACGAGGACGAGGGTGGTCCCGAGGCGACACTTCTCAAGCTCGAAGGAAGATATCACAAGGGTGCGGGCGCTGCGGCCAGGCTGCAGGCCGCTGCAAAGGCGGCGCGAGAACAACAGCAACAGCGACAGTCTGGGGCAACGACAGGCAAGAAGAAGAAGAAGCAATCGACCAACAGCACTGACACACTCAATGCGAAGCAGACTGACAGGTCCACCCTGGCATCCACAGACTACGCCTACTCAGACTCTTCGTTCAACTCGATCCCACTACGGGAGCGTGAGTCGATGGCGTCTCCAAAGTCCAAGGGTAAAGGCGTGGCGGGTGCACGTGCCAGGTCCGGAACTGACAGGAGGAGCGTGCCGAGATCCTTCCTGCTGGACGATATGGACGATTCTGGCAGCGAGGTATTCACAGAAGACTCGAGACGGCCTTCGAACTCTCACATGCAACAACAGCAGCAACTGCAACAGCAGCAAGGCAACGGCGGCTTCGGCTCTCCGCCGGCAAATGGCGTCAAAAACCAATACCTGCCCACGCCAGACATGTCGCCCAATCGGAACTTCGTCGAGCGACACATTGGGCAGACCGGAGGCCCAACGTCAAACACGCATCCTGCGATACATGCGCCCCTTGGTGGTTCAGCCGCCCAGCCGAAGCACATGCCGTTTGTTCTGGGCCACGACAGCAAGGTCCTGTGCGAGCAATTGACGCTCATTGAGAAGGACGCGCTGCGCGAGATTGACTGGCGGGACCTTGTAGACATGAGATGGCAGCAGAAGGCGCCGTCAATCACCAACTGGGTCAGCTACCTCATGTCCAGCAACCCGCTTGGCATCGATCTGGTGACCGCCAGGTTCAACATCATGGTCAAGTGGGTGCAATCGGAGATTGTTCTGACCGAGTCCGAGGCCGAGAGGGCGCTGGTGATTGTCAAGTTCATCCACATTGCCAGAGAGGCGCGGCGCATCTGCAACTACGCCACCTTGCTCCAGTTCACCATCGCACTCACGAGCAACGATTGCCTGAGAATGAAGAAGACTTGGGCCTTGGTGCCCAAGGTCGAGCGTGACGCGCTTCAGGAGCTGGAGTCTCTGGTCTCACCACGCAAAAACTTCGTGGGCCTGCGGTCAGAGATGGAGGACGCACCGGCGGATCAGGGCTGCATTCCTGTGCTGGCAGTCTACATTCACGATCTAGTCTTCAACGCACAGAAGCCCCACATGGTCGAGGCTGACCTCGGACTGAACAACAGCACCGCAGCTGGCAAGAGCCAAACCCGCCACCTCATCAACTTTGAGCGCTACCGGAACACGGCATTTATCGTCAAAGGCCTGCTCCGGTTGATTGACGCCAGCAGCAGGTACAACTTTGTCCCTGTTGACGACGTTCTCAGTCACTGCATGTGGATATCTAGCCTCCCTGACGAGACGATCACGGCAAGGAGCAAAGTTATTGAAGGACTTGCAGCTAGTGCACAGCAGCCAAGGAACATGCCAAGTCTCCACTTGGGTTAAGGCTGCGTTTGGCAAGGCATCACCCATGCTTCTGAGTATAGAACATCACATAATGCTCATAGGTAATCATCATCATCATCATCATCGTCATCACCATCGGCTTCGACATCGCCTACTACCAGCATCTATTCAATATCGCAATGATGGCTGTCATCATCACCAATAATCAATTGCTAATCGACTAAAGTCACAAATTACTACTCATCAATGGAAACCATCAAAACACACTCAACCGGCTTGAGATTGTGCACTCTTTTTAACCCCATGGGCCGAGTGATTTCCTCTACCACTCGGTCAGGAAGAAATGAACTTCACGGACAGACACGAACCGAGTACTTTCCACTTTTATTTTTCTTTCTCTACTGCCCATTGACCTTTATTCTCGGGCATTCATTCAGTTACTCACCAAGTCTTTTGGTTACGGCAAGCAAGCGGGGGAAGGACATCATAGCGAGGATACACAGGGAATCGGCAACGGAGTCAAGCTTTGGGCATGCTTGCCACAATTGACAGGCCACGAACTTTTGCAAGGGCTTCACAAGAAGCGCATTGATTTCTTCTGTTTGTTTTGGATTCGGTGAACCTACGGAGACACCTGGCTGTGAGAGCCAATGAATTTATACGACATATGTCGATCTTGTTCTTCACTTCAATTCTATGTTTTTTTGTTTGTTTTTTTTTTCGGAAGATAATTCTGATTGAACCATTGCCTGATCGCCTTGATTTTCAGAGTAATTCGAATTGGGTATGGTTGGTGTGAATCGAGGGGCTTGAAGGTCCTTTAAGCTGCATCATAATCCTCATTCTAGACAATGCAACAATGTGTAATAAAATTGCTCGTGATGCGGGGAAACGTCGACCTGACCGAAAGGCTTTTTGCCTCTTCCTCTCTTCCAGACATCAGTAAATATGGCTTGCTCACCAGGAAATAACTCCATCTGAGTCGGAGGTGACTCCACGGACCTGAACTCCTGTTGAAGCCGTCATCTGCCATGCGGCGACAGCTTCCGAAGGGACGAAGACGGAAAGCTGGGGGAAAGCTCCCGCCCGCCTGGCCGACCATCACAATGTGACCAGTCCTCTGCTGAATACATGCATCTCTGCTGTACATTTTCTTCCCTTCCCCATACAAGTAATCAACAAGTATAATAGACACCCTTTTCGGCACGTAATGTGACATGCGACGATACAATCTTTCCCATGCGGGCAGTTCTTCCAGGGAAGCCGAGGGCTACCCTTCAGGCCGTATGCTCCGCAAGATGGAGTGAGCGCCAGATCGTGGTATGTTTTAATTTGATTATAAGGCCTGTGATCAACCTTTTCAAGCCTCTCGGCTGACCATACCGTCCTTGCTCGCTCTCTCCACTTCTCAGGCCTACATATCCGGCAATACCCTCGTCATTCTCGACGGTCCCGAGTCCCTGGTTCAGACCATCTGCCAAGATGAGGTGGAACAGCTCGACGCGGTAGCCATTGACACGGCCACAGGCAAGCTCGCCACAAGCTCTGGCAGCGAGATCTTTGTTTACGAACCCTACGGTCTGGAGGAATACACCAAGTGGTCGCAGCAATGCAGCTTCGCGGCGTTTGAAAGAGAGGGAGAAGGAAGAGAAGGCAGCAGCAGCGAGGACAGTCACAGGATCAACGAAGCTGGGCACACACATCAGCCATGTACACTGAGCTGGGGAATGCCTGGCGAGCTCCTCGTCGGCGGTCCATCGCTCAAGCTATACCGCCTGATGAGCTACGGCGAGCGGCCGCAACTTTCTTGGGAGGCACAGCTGTCGAGCGACGCTCACCAGGCCTCCTTTTCCTCTGATGCCGACCTGGTCGCCTCCATTGCCCAACATGACCCGCTTGTAAAGGTCTGGCGGAGGCGCTGGTCTGGCAGCGGGCCCGACCAGAGCACCTTCGACTTCTGCTACCTCCCGCATCCAGAACCTGTGACAGATTTCTTCTGGCGCAAGCCAGAGAAGCGCGCCAGCCAGGGTGGGCAGCATGTGCTGTACACGGTCTCTGCGGACAAGAAACTGCGCGTCTGGGCGCAGCTGGACCATCACTCGCTGCAGACGCTCGAGCTCTGGGCCGAACTCGACCTGCAGGACGTCATTCAACCGCGACATCTGAGCCCGGAAAGCGTCAGCGACAAGAGATCTGTCTTCCTCATTCCTGGCACAGATTTTGACTCGACCACAAAACGGGCGTTGCAGCGCGACGTCGACCCGGCCAAGAGGCCCTTCCTCGAACATCTGGCCGAGATAGCTGCGCAAAAGCCGGACATTTGCGTGGTTGTGGACGGAAAGGGGCACATGAGCGCATGGGGGCTGCAGAACATTGGGAGCAAGAGGCGAAAAGATTCGGACATTTTCAACATAGCTCTGGTCGAAGATTTCAACCTGCTGGATCGTGTGTCGGGACCAGCTTCTGGAAATACAGGTGTTCATGCCAGGTTTCTGACGATACTCAAGGATGCCACTACGCCCTCTTTCTCGGTTCTCGTACACTATTTCGACGGCGCCATCGTCTGGATGGACGGCCGCATGGACGAGCTCTTTGACCCAGCTCCTAGCACCCGGCGTCTCAGGAGGCAGGCCCTGTGGACCGCCCACGAACAGCCGATTGATAAGATGGTGCGCAACGCCAGCGGCCTGTCCATCATCTCGAGATCAGAGCAAGGCGAGGCGCTGGTGTGGCGCATGAGACCCTCGCAAGCGGCTGCGTCGCTGCAGAAGGTAAGCAGCCTTCAACTGGACGATGCCTTGCTCGGCATGTGCATCTTGGATCGTGGCAGCCACTTTGTGACTCTACAAGATGGCAAGGTCTGTCTCTGGGAGTCTGCAAGCCCGGAAGCAACTCAAATTGCTTGCTGCTCATTGAAGCTTCCGGCCGATCCCGTACGAGTGATTAGGGTGCCATCGAAGATGACAAACGGTGCAAGCAGGTTTGTGGCAGTGCTCACAGCATCAGTTGAAGGTGCTGTCTTTGAAGTGAACATACCACGCGGCCATGGCAGCAAACAGATAAAGCAAGGGTCAGCTAATGGCGTCTTGAACGGAGTCACCAATGGAGCACCCAATGGTACATCGAGAAAGTCTGACGAGTGTTCCATTGAATTCTTTTGCTCTATAAAACAGTCGGAGCCTCTAAAGTATAAGGCCGTTTCTGCTGTGGATCCAGTAGGCTACTCATCCTCAGTCCCAGACTCTTTGGACGCCTTTGCATCCGACATTGCCCTTGCCCACACCGATGAAGGTATTGTTGAGACCTTTGCAGCAAAGCTCGACACTGCTACCAAGGAAATCTCGTGGCTAAAGACGGCGAGCATCAACACTGGCCTACCCAAACTTTCACTGGCAGTGGCAAGCTCGTCGAGGAAGGTGGCAATCGTGGACGAGGCCGGCACTGGCTTGCTGATCTGGGACACTAGGAACGGTGACCTCGAGTTTGAACAGAGCTTTGGCGTAGGTGAAGACATTCGAGATCTCGACTGGACGGCGACGCCAGACGCCCAGTCACTCCTCGCCGTGGGCTTCCCGCACAAAGTGCTGGTGTATGGACAGATGCGATACAACTACTTGAACCCAGAGCCGGCGTGGGCTGCCATCCGAGAGATCTACATCCGTGACCTGACACCACATCCAATCGGAGACAGCACCTGGCTGGGTGGCGGCAGCCTGGTCATAGGAGCCGGCAGGCAGCTGTTCATCTACGAAGACGCAATCAGCGGACAGGACAAGACTGTCAAGGACATTCCAGTCGCGACGCACGTTACGAGCCCAGGCCGGCTCTTCTCGCGGGTCAATCTGCTCAACGGTCCTTTGCCTGTCTTTCATCCGCAGTTCCTGACACAGGCGATATTGGCCGGCAGGTTGGGTCTCGCGCAGCAGAGTGTGGTAAGGCTCCACAAGGCGCTCAAGTTCTGGACCGAGGGAGAAGACATTGACATGACGCTCGGCATTCCAACCGACGAGCTCCTTGCAGATGAGGATCCACTCAGCAGTCAGCGAGCGCCCAAACAGCGCCTCCAATTAGACCGCGACAGCAATACGCCGCTCGAGGAGGAAGAGGAGGAGGAGACGGTGACAGAGGAGCTGGCGGCTGCTTTGAACGAGAAGCTGACCAGAACCTCGCTGCCATACATGTCAAGTCAGGAACAATTCTACCTCTCCAACCTCGTCGAGTCGGTCGCGCTGACGGAGAAGCACCGACGATCGGTGGACATCAACGCAGCGCGCTTCATCACCTTCTTCCGACAATTCATGCTGATCAAAGTCAGCGAGCACCAGTACCGAGCCGGGGTGACGTGGCGAGAGTACAGCTGGGCATACCACAGCAACAGCCAGGACATCCTGGTCGACCTGGTCTCGAAGCAGTACAACGGCAAGATGCTGTGGACCAACGCGCGAGAAGCCGGCGTGTTCATGTGGATGTCCGACATCAGCGCGCTGCGGGCCCAGTTCGAGATCGTGGCGCGCAACGAGTACAGCAAGACGGACGAGCGCAACCCAGTCGACTGCAGCCTGTTCTACCTCGCGCTGCGCAAGAAGAACGTGCTGGTGGGACTGTGGCGGATGGCGACGTGGAACAGGGAGCAGGCGGGCACGCAGAAGCTGCTAGCCAACAATTTCACGGAAGCCCGGTGGCGGACGGCGGCGCTGAAGAACGCGTACGCACTGCTGGGCAAGCGCCGCTTCGAGTACGCGGCGGCCTTCTTCCTGCTGGCGGACCGGCTCGAGGACGCGGTCAACGTGTGCGTGAACCAGGTCGGAGACGTGCAGCTCGCCGTGGCGGTGGCGCGCGTGTACGAGGGCGACGAGTCGCCGGTGCTGCGCAAGCTGCTCACGACGCACGTGCTGCCCGCCGCCTCGCGCAGCGGCGACCGGTGGCAGGCCAGCTGGGCGTTCTGGATGCTCGGCCGGCGCGACAGGGCGATTCGCGCGCTCATAACTCCCATCTGGACGCTCCTCGACCTTGAAGACGACTACGACAACAACGACGAGGAAGAAGAAGAAGACGACGGACATCTCGCACCCAACAGCAAGCGAAACGGAAGAGCAGGGAGAGCAGGAAGGTCAGCGACACCAACGCCCTCTCCACCCGCAACGACAATGCAATCCCGCTCCTTCCTCGCCAACGACCCGGCCCTGGTGTCCATGTACGCGCAGTTCCGCGAGTCGTCACTGCAGGCGCTGCAAGGGTCGATGCAGGTCTCTGCGCGCGAGGAGCGAGAGTTCGTGCTACGCACCGCTCGCTTGTACGCGCGCATGGGCTGCGACTGGCTCGCGCTGAACTTGGTTCGGAACTGGAGTTTCTTGCTCCAGCAGGATGAGGATGAGGATGAGGAGGTGGACGTCATGGGTCGGATGGGAGTTGCTGCATCGACGACGTTGGCTATCAGGTCGGGTACGAGACAGGATGGAAAGGGAGAGGAACGGGCAGAGACGGAGAAAATCTCCGTATCGTCGCCCACGATCCCCGATCCTCGTAAGCTGCTGCGGAGGAGGAGCAGCCTCGTGGTGGATGACTTGACTGCACCGACGCCAAAGAGCCCGACGCTGGGTATGAAGTCTGCTGCTTCTGCTGCCGGTGCTGCCGGTGGCACCAGCACCGGAAGTGCGAGTATGGGAGGGTTCGGGGGATTTGCATCAGGAGGAGGAGGAGGAGGAGGCAGCGAGGGTGGAGAAGGCACCACTGATAATGCCAATGACGGCACCAAGAAGAGCGGCAGCAGTAAGACGAAGGCAAAGCCGAAACCGCCGCCGACCATGTTTGAGGAACCGGAGGCGAATTCGCTGCTTGACCAGTTTGGGTTTTGAGAGCCGAGTACGGTACGAGGCCGGGTTGGGGTTTGATGTCCGAGTACGAATCTGAGTGCAAGTCCGAGTCAGAGTCTAGGGATTGTAGGGGGAAGAGGGAGAGAGAAAAGAGGAAGAGAGGGATGATCCGGAGCGGAAAGGAAGGAGCAACATCGCACACAAGCCAATGGAAAGGAAAGACCCACACCATGCATGAGGCAATCCAATGGAGGTGGGAGATAATGCAGGGGACGGCAGGATTTGAAAGCGAAAGTGTGAAAGGAACAGGAGAGGAGATTTAATATCGATGAGAGAGGGTCAAGATGGTCAAGAGGACAGAGGATGAGAAGAAGGAAATGGAGAAGTGTGAATTCTAGTCTTTGTTCAAATATCATCATACAGACACACAAATATTTCTAAAGTAATGACAGTGGCTCGATATCAACTGTCAAAGTGAATCGGGTCGACTTTGATTTGGATCGTGTAAGGAAGCAGATACGATATCTCTGCATACAACTCAATCAGCATCTACGAGTTATCGTGATTTCCCAATATCGGGTTACGACTCGGTATACATTTCTGAACCAAGGAGCCAGCTCATCATACTCGAATGAAATTAATTCTTGAACTTCATTGCCAGTCTCCTTCATTCCACTTGTTAAACGCGATAGATTGAGAAAGGTAGCTGTGCTATGGTGCCTCGACCACAGGGTGGATCATTCATCTGTCCTCCGAGGTTACATCTCAAACGCAGTACAGACGATATGAATCAGCCCAGATCGATTCAGGAGAGTATAGCCACAGTCCCAACAGGTAAAGGGTATCTGTGATGTCGTAGATCATGCAAGTCTGATCACTCTTGCCTTCCCTTACTCAATTGACATGCTATCACACACAGCTTGTACATAAAAACAGACCAACATGAGACGATAAATACCCAAAGAGAAGAATGAGACGAGAGGAATGAGAGGATGGTGGCTACTCACTGAAATTCTTCAAGGCATGGTACTCGATGGAAGGCGTCCTAGGGCACTGCCTTTCATGATCTATGACTGTGCTCTTCAAAACTTGGAATTTACTCATCACTCCGCTTCCTCGAACATCGTACAAGCCTTGTGGTCAGAGGAGTCGCAGCGGACATGCTTTGCCCATGCTGGCCGCTGATGCTAGATGCAGCCTGGCTGGGGTGGCGGCCATGGCGCAGAGACCCTGGCAAATCACTGTGGGCGCTGGGAGGGGTGCAAAGATGATCCGGTAAGCGGACAAGGTGTTTGTACAGCATTTTCAATTTTGAGATGTGATCTAGAGCACAGGGCTTGTATCGTCGTCATTGGTACCACCAACAACTCAAAAGCACATCGCCGGCACCAGTCGCCGTCAGCAGTTGTCAGCAGCACGACCGGCTGCTCCCATCGTGTTGTTACCTACTTGCCCACAGGAGCGGGGAATCCTTTCTTTGTCTGCCTTGATTCTGACTGACGTCTTGAAGAATAGGTAATTTGCAAGGATGGATGTTCAGAGACTGGGCGGTCAGCGCTGCATGTGGACGCCTGCGAGGATGCCTGCACCCGCAGTTGCCGTCCTTGTCCGGCACGATGTTCTCACTGGCCACGAGAGGAGGAGGTTTTGTGACAGTTCGTATGCAGCATTTTGTGCAGGGCGGGGTCGACGCTTCTCTCTGGTGTATCAGGGCCCCGCGGCGGCATGCAGGCGATGTGGGCAGGCGATGCGTGTTGAAGTTTTCGCGAAGGAGGAGGCAGGGCAGTAAGCGCCCCGCATCAGTGCCTGGATGGCCCGCGGGCTGTGTGCTGCAAAGCCCTCCAAGATAACAATAAGCCGGTAGCAAAGGCTCCAGTAATTTTTTTTTAAAAATGTGTTCGGTTAGGTATGGGCAGGCCCGGGCAGCCGAGGCTCCATTAGGAAAAGTCTGTCCAGTTTTCTGCAGTCGCTCCCTCTGTCTGAGGTGGATGGGCGGCGGTGGCGACGTGGTTGGAGATCGTGAACGAAGCGGATCATCTGTCTATGAGGGGGCCTGCATCATTTCACATCCAGAAGCGGGCGATGTTGGCACAGCGCCTTTGAGATGGGGGGCCACATTTCCAGTCATCTCGCTGGCGCGTGGGTATGTGCCGCACACAGTACGGAGCAGCGGGAAGATAATTTGAGAAGCCTATGTGAGTCAGTGATTTGAGTATTGCCTTTCTCAGCTTGTCCCTAAGGCCAGCTTTTTTTGCGGTTCTTAAAATGCTTGACAGAAAGCAGCCCACGAGGGGCATACCACCACGCAGTAGCTCGAGAGGGTATTTGATAAATGAATAGGCTTGAGACAGACATGACCTCGAAAAATCGAATTGTGAGAAAGTAGGTAAATACCTCATAAACTCCCAACAAATTCTCGATCTCTCAAACAAGTAAGTACCCGTTTTGCTCCTTCCTTACGCCCAGAAGTACCGCACGCAGACGGAAGGCGCGATTGAGCATGGCATGTGTTTCCTTGTGAAAGCTCCGCCACCAAGCAGCTTGCGCTTTCTGCTTGATTCGCGCCATGCGACCGACTTGCAGGTGCGAGTCACAACTATCAATCTAAACGTGCCTGATGACAAACTACCCATAGCATGGAGAGTAACTCGCAATGGCTAGGGGGGAAGGAGCCCGGGATACTGGTGAATGATTAATTGTCCAATGAGGTGCTGGTCCTGCCTCGGATACTAGTATCGCTAGCAAGCGTCGTCAGTCAAGGTCCAGCTCGGGCAACGGCGCTGGCAAGATGGTAGTCACAGGGCCCGCAACATGCTGCACCATGCTGCACCAAATGCTGGATCATCACAGAACCCATGAACACCTGACGGACGGCGTGGAAGGCTGAGGCTTGCGTTGCCAATGTGAGAGGCGAGTACTAGTGTTTGAGTAACTACCTGCCTACCTAAGTGGGTTCGACAGTAGGTGAAAAATTAGGAAGAAAAATCAGTCGGTGTCCACTTGCAGCGGTCACGAGATGCTGCGCCGACGCAGCAGGGCAGAGTCTCGATCGTTCGCGCTGTTCACTGTGGGCTTTCACCCAGAAAGTGTATACTTGTCGCGCTAGCACCCATTCGCTGCATTGCGGGCCAACTAGGCAGAAGAAAGAAAGTACTAGTGGTATTGCGGCCACAAGTCGAAGGGCAGCCACGCACTGCATCCTGGTCCTGTGAGCATGGATGAACAACACATCAGTAGAACTAGGTCTTCAGTGTACGAATCTGTGGGACAAGCCGCAAAGCCGAGAACGGATTGTCGTTTGAAGATGAAAAGGATAAGTGATAGAACCTCTCGTTTCTCCTTTGTCTTACCTAATGACTTTGGAAATTCATGCCATCTTCGCAGGTTAGAATCCGGACCATGGTCCAGTTCATGGGCATTGGTGGCAATGCCATTCCACCGCGCCCTTGGCCACTGTTGCCGTTCGGGTTGATCACATCAGGTAGCGAATTCATCAAGATATAACAAGCACCAAACTGTTGAGACAGACCCCAGTCTGGCTAGACATTGGCATAGTGAATGAGTAGTATGAATCAATTTTGTCGCACTGCGATCACGCAGTTGCAATTTGGCGGCACTGCAGTGGCATCTGCAAGCATAGAAGATTCAAGTGGCAGGTGATGTAGCCACTCACCTTTCAGCTTTATTGCTTACTTCTTTGGCCAGCCCAGAAAGAAAATACCATGTTTTGCAGGCTGAGAGCAGCTCTGTTTCCTTCTCTCCCATCCCTGACCTCATGGAAAAAAGAAAAAAAAAAAAAAACCTCCTCCTCTCACTGAAAATTTCTCCAATTCGAAAAGGGTGGGGGCTCGACTCAGCAAGAGTGGTTTTTTTTTCTTCTTTTTTTCTTTTTTTTTTTGTAGATCCAAATGCAGCAAAAGAGCGACAGCCGCCGAGACTCTATGAACCTCAGGCACAGGAAGCATCCGCCTCTACCAAGACCACGCAAGTCACGAATTGGACCCTGCCCAGGGTTTGAGAAGGCGGCGATAGCGGGTTTTGTGAGAAAGCAGGACCATGCCTTCCCGCCCAACGCGCCACCTGCGTGTGACGGCATGCGAGTCCAACGGCGATCGGGCATTCCACCCGGCGGCACTTGCAGCAACCGGGTCCCCAGCTCACGGAGAGAAGCTGGAACTGGGCGCTCGTTCGCGCAACATCGAAAGGCTTGGTTTCAGTCATGATCGTCAAACGCCCAGAGTCATGATGGCTGTGGATGTCTGAAAGAAAAATGAGGAGAAGGAGTTCTGTGCTGTAGCGGATCTGACCTTCTTGACGCCGAGGTTACAGCTGGCGGACAAAGAAGAAGAAGCAGCATCTGCCTATTTGATGCAGAAGCCACTTTAGTAGTGCTTGGTAGGTTGGTAGTTACTTATCCAACGCCGCGACAGGTCATCAGGAACGGACGCTGCGGGCGGATGTGACTTCACAAGGGTTGGACTGCGCTGTCGAAACCAAGCAGTCATTTTCTCAGTGAGAGGCGGAGAGTGTCAGCAGAATTTGCTGCCTTGGGGCCAATGTTGGCTAGCAGAGGGATGCTGACTGCAGGCTGCTATTGCTGCTACTGCCGCTTCTTGGTGCTGGGCTGCTGATAGCTGCCACTGCTGCCGCTGCCGCTGCCGCCGCCATCGCCTTCTGCGGATTTGAGGCACCCCGGATCACTGACTGGGTGGTCTGTGTCTGACACGAAGTTGGCACTTTTCAAGGTGCTTGTCCGGAAACAGGCCCTTGGCGGCGCAGCGACTCAGAGCAGACAGGGGCAGACAAGTGTGCGACGCACCCTAGCAACGACAGTCTGTCACGCGGGCATGCCAGACCAGCTTCTTGTCAGGTCAGCAAACTTGACTCTATGGCTTGTCGGCTCAAGCAGGCTTCAAGTGAACGCCCCTTTTCTTAGCATCGGCCCTCTCTGTGCACCTTCGCATGGTGCGGAGCAGGAACAAACCGGAATGGAGCGACTGTCGGCCTGTGATGGCTGATATTCCTGTCTTGTTGGCCGAGAGACAGCCTGCTCCAAAAGTCGCAAAGCTATCAAGGCAGAGGGTGCCTGTGATTCGCAAGACGATCGCTTCAAATGTGTCCGATTGCTGCAAACCAGGCCCTGATAAATAAGTCTAATGCGGCTTGGAATAGCAGAGATCAGATACAAATGACATGCTTAGCAAAAACGTTGAAAGTCAAGTGCGGCAGAGATGCTGGTTATGATTGCATTGGTGACGGTGATGATGAGACCCCAACGGGTGTGCTGCTTGGGTGTTCCAGCGCTGCTGCTGCTTCTGCTGCTGATCGTCAACAGATAGTTCAAAGAAAGACGTGCTGATCAGCGTGGTGTCATTGGTCCAGATCAGCTTCGAGAGACAATTATGATTGGCTGTATATGGGATGCGGCCGGAACAACGCCTCAGACTGGGTGGCCTTCGGGTGGGAGAGAAATAGAGAGAAAAAAAAAAAATTCTCAGGATTTTGCTGGCAGAGCAGGACCTGGCTTGGCTGAACAGCAGCCATGATTGGCAGAGGACCAGTCGCCATGGCAGGGCAGAGGCACCGAAATGCCATCATCTCCGTGGGGCATAGCGGCCGAGTCGCTGGCGACGCCGATCGACCGCCATATTAAATAGACTTTCAGTCCAAAAGCCAGCCATAGTATCACCAGGTAGGTTTGCAGTAGTTGTTGTCGCCATCCATGTACACTTGCGATTGCTGATCAGCATTTGAGTACGCACGGTACTGAATGGCTCTTTGTATGATTGCCAGCGATTCTAGCTTGTGAAATTGGTCCATCTATCGCGAGAAAAGGCGTGGGGAAGAAGAATTTGCAGACCACTCAAGCAGCTCCAATGTACTACACCTGTCCATTCGCCAGCAAGCCTGACAGTCCATGTTCAGCAGACGGCTGGCTAAACGCCCCTGTTTGGACCCTGCTATAGCTCGGATCTGTGCTCGCTAGAACCGTGTACTGGAAGCCCCCGGGGGGCTGGTGTAGGCAGCCACGCGATGAACAACTTGAAGGCATCGGAATCCTCCTTCTCGCAGCAGTCGCTTCTTATAACATAAGCGTCGCGGCTCGCTACCTTGATCGCGCCAGCAGATGCCACGTCGGAGCAATCACGGTGAAGGAAGCATCAAATCTTCCACTCGCCTTGCCATTATCATCAGTTCAAGATACAGATAGGAAAATTTGAATGTCAAAAAGGCGCCTGTGGTGCTGATGTTCCACAAGATTACCATGTCAAACAATTCTGCAATCAGTGGCTGTCAAGCTCCCTGCCACTGCTGTTGCAGTTGCCCACGGAACGGACCACAATTTTTTTTTTTTTTTTTTTTTGGCATGGTGTGGGTAGCAGACCGAGAAGAGGAGAGAAAGAATAGAGAAGAGGAAAAGAGAAAGTAGGCCGGACGCTAAGGGCAAGCACCGAGTATCATCATTGGCCTGTTCCCCTTGAGCCCTGGCTTTGAGTCGCTCTGGAATTTTCGTGCTCTGGAAAATCCCGCGCTAATCTGGGTTCCCCTGTTGGAGGGCCGCACTACGGAGTCTTCCCCGCTCTCCGTTGGCGCGTGGTGCGGAAAGCATCATCGCCCACTGCTGTGGCCCTCAGTAGACACTAGCCCCAAGACCTTGAAGTCTGTTTTGCAGCAATGTTAGGGTATCACGAGCCGGAGCGATTTGTTGTGGCCAGAAGGATTGAGAACCCAAAGAGCGGTGGAGTAAGAGAATGACCCAGATTGGATGTACAGACCTTAACAATTTCTTGTCGAGATATGAGCGGCACAAGAGAATGCCAGACAGGTACAATATAAGCGAGTCGAAACACGGCCACCCGTGACCCCCTTCCAGGTCTATATCCTCCCCGGCTGCTGTTGCCGCTGTGACCTGAGGCAGTAAACAAGGGTCACGGCTATCACAACCGCCGTTACTGGTCGCTGACGGTCAGGCCCCGGGGGTTAGCAGTAAACAGGGAAGGAGGAGGCGCCTACCTCGACACCACACAAAACAACTGGAGACATCGTAGAGCGCTGCATAGACGACAATCTAATTTCCTCCTTGTTTTGACGTGGAGCTTCGGCTTAACGACGCGTCTCTCGCCTCTCTTCGTGCCGAACAAGCGGAGGTGGTCGCAATACGACCAAGCAGTGATACTGTGCTCTTTTGTTTGTTTCTTTCTTTGGTGGCCCTGATACGCCTCCTCCGGAACCGTTCAGGAGTATGAAGAAGATTCTCAATATCATCTTGACTCATCCCAATCAACCAAGCTGACATGTTTGCACCGGTGAATCATGCCTTGTCTGTCTTCGACGCAGCTGGTTTTGATATCATTGCCGCTTGTCATTGCTTGCAGCAGTGGTGGTACCAGAGCAGCAAGGTGGTGGTAAGAGTGATAGTGGTAATGAGTAGGGAGGAGGTAGTGGGAAGTAGAACCAAATTGCCATGTCGAGTCACAAGAGCACATTCGTCCACAAGTAGAGAAACACACACACACACACACCCTGGTCGCCCGCCCAGACACTCCTTCAACCTACCGTCCCTTGCTGTCGCCGCTGGCCATCGATTTCGCCCGCACGCCCTAATCCCTCAAGCAGGTCACTCACCCAAGCACGCCTCCTCCCCCTCCTCCCAGCAAAGCCCGCCCGCCCACCACTAACACCACAAGCAGCACCACCACCCACCTCTCGCTCTCACCCCTTCCTTCCTCCCAGGCAGAAGACGGGCAGAAATCCACACACGGTCCTCTTCTCTCTCGCCCAATACCCACACCTTCCAACCACCCACATTCGCACCACCAAAATTCACCACCACCCACCTCGTCCTCTTTCCCTTCCTCGCTCACTGCTCCCTTCCTCCAC
>JANIPN010575734.1:0-11984 GCA_027478595.1 Erythroxylum anguifugum
CTTAAAGGGCTAAATTCAAGTATACTTTTTTATGTTTAAATATTATTAAAAAGATAAAATATTTTATATTAATTTTATAAATGGACATGTTAAGTTAAATTTAAAATGTTTGTATTTTTGTTAACTCAGTTTTAAAAATGTCTGATTAAGAAAAATCACTAACATTAAAATGTTTGCCAATTCTAACATATATATTCAACAATAATATACGTTAGAATAATATATAAACTAAATGCGGAAGAAAAATGAAATATCTTAAGTCAATGTTGTCTTAGCTTGAAAAGCTTGCATTTTTTGGAATTCTTCTAAGCTCTCAATTCTCAATTTGATGGTATATATTTCAAAACAAAAAAAAAAAGCTTAGGGGACCCCAAAATTTGCAAGAAAGCCTAAATGAATTTGATCTCATCAAGCACAATATCCGTTACCATAAAACCAGGAATTCATACCCACTAAATTCATAACGTTGGATCATTTATGACACCAAGAATATGAAAAGTTCTCACATTCTCCCACTTGATCCATACGTTTAACTTGGTATCAAATCCTAATCGGATCCAAATTTAATATATAAATCATGGCGATAGATCCTCTAGTGGTTGAGTATTCAAAATAATCAATTTTCTCAAAATTCGATAATATGCACCATAATATGAAATTTTCTTGTAAGAGTTTCATGAAAACAACATTGTCCATACAATGAAAAGTATATAATGGAACTTAATCTCATTCTAACAATATGATCCTTGAACTTTATTGGTGGTATGCCTTTTGTTAAAGGATCAACTATTATCAGTTCAGTGCTAACGTGTTCGATGACCACGTTCTTATCCTTAGCAGGTTCCCTTATAAATAAAAACTTGATATCGATGTGTTTACTCTGACTACCACTTCTTATTTTTAGCTAGAAAAATAGCAACTGAATTGCCATAATTTATTTCAATGGCTTATAAATGGAATCCACAAGTCTAAACACTTATATGTAACTCTTTAGCCATGCTCTATATGATGTAGCCTCAAAATAAGAAACAAACTCAGCCTCCATGGTAAAAGTAGAAGTCAAAGATTATTTGACACTCCTCCAAGATATGACTCCATAGGTAAACATGAAGATATAACCTGATATTGATTTTTGTGAATCAACATACCCTGCAAAAACTGAATCTGAGTACCATATTATCTCTAGATTATCAGTTCGTCTGTATATAAGCATGTAATCTTTGGTCCCTTGAAGATACCTCAATACTTTCTTTGCAGCTCTCCAGTGATCTAATCTTAGATTACTTTGATATCTACCTAACATTCCAATAGTAAATGCAATGTCAGGTCTTGTACAAACCTGAGCATACATCGAGCTTTCGACCGCAGAAGCATATGAAATGTTTTTCATTTGTTCCCTTTCAAAATCATTTTTAGGGCACTGGTCCAAATTGAACCTATCCCCTTTCACAATGGGAGCTACACTAAATGAACAATCTTTCATCCCAAATCTCTCTAAAACTTTATTAATATAGGTTTCTTAAGACAAACGCAAAATACCACAGAATCTATCTCAATGAATCTTAATGCCAATAAGATAAGATGCATCACCCATATCTTTCACTTCAAAATTCTTAGAGAGAAATTGTCGCATCATGTAACAAACCCTTATCATTGGTTGCAAGTAATAAGTCATTCATAAATAATACAAGAAAACAAAATTTAATCCCACTAACCCTCTGGTATATTATCATAGAATTTTAAATACCATTGGTGGGATGCTTGCTTCAATCCGTATATAGACTATTTGAGCTTACAAATCAAATGCTCGCCATTATTAGAGGAAAATCCTTGTAGTTATTTCATGTAAACCTCTTCCTCTAAGTCGCCATTTAAGAAATCAGTTTTCGCGTCCATTTGATGCAATTCCATGTCAAAGTGAGAAACCAATGCCAAAATTATACGAAGTGAGGACACAAGAGAAAATGTATATATGTAATCGATTCCTTTCTTTGAGTAAATCTTTTAGCAATGAGTCTTGCCTTGTATCTCTCAATATTGCCTAATGAGCCTTTCTTTATCTTAAATACCCATTTGTAACCTATGATTTTTGCTCCTTTAGGCAACTTAACAAATTCCCAAACATTGTTATTTTTCATAGAATTCATTTCTTCCTTCATGGCATTGTACCATAAATTTGATTCATTGCAACTCGTTGTGAAAAGGTTTCAGAATCATTCCCAGCTCTTATATTATAGTTAGATTCTTGTAGATGTACAATATAATCATTGGTAATAGCTGATTTTCTTATTCCAACAGATCTCCTTAATGTTGCACCAACATCCTCGTATAGATTATGCTGTTTAACTAGTTGCTGAATGCTTTCAAGTAATTCTTGAATAAATAGATCTATTAGATTATCAGCAACTTGCGGAATTTCTCAGTTGTCATTTATGTTTACAATAAGTTGTTGAATTTCAACAGTTGGTTGTACAATGTCTATTTGAACTTGAGGATCGTTATAAATGACAATCACCTTACTGTTTGATGTGGAAGGTTGAGTATTTATATGATCATTATTAGAAACTATATCTTGAAATTGATCCATCCCACTAATCAAGTCATTCTCAAGAAATTTCGCATTTCTTAATTTCACAATTCTAGTGTGATGTGATAAACAACAAAACCTATATCCTTTAAACCTTTCAGCATATCCAATGAAATACCCACTAATGGTCCTTGGATTTAATTTCTTCTTTTGTGGATTATAAATTCTTATTTCAGAGGGACATCCCCAAATGCGTATATGTCACAAACTCGATTTTCAACCTTTAAATAACTCACATGGTGTCTTTGGAACAGCTTTGGTTGGTACTCGATTTAATATATACACAGCTTTCTTAAGAGCTTCAGTATACAAACATTTAAGAAATTTGGAGCTACTCAGCATGCTCCGTAACATGTCCAATAATGTTCGATTTCTTCTTTCTGTCACATCATTCTAGTATGGAGATCCAAGCATAATGTATTGGGATACTATCTCATTTTCTTGAAGATACCTCGTAAATGAACCAGGTGCTTGTCTACCTTCAGTATATCGACCATAATATTTCCCACCTCTATTAGATCTCATGATCTTAATTTTCTTACCTCATTGTTTCTCTACTTTAACTTTGAATATTTTAAAAGCATCTAGTGCTTCATTTTTATTATGAAGCAAGTAGAGATACATATATTGTGAGTAATCATCCATAAATAAGATGAAGTACTTCTGACCATATGAGTCTGTATTTGGACTATAAATATTTGTATGTATGATTTTGAATATGTCTGAACTTCTTTTGACACCTTTCTTTGATTTGTTGGTCTGCTTTCCTTTCTTGCAGTCCACACAAGTTTCAAAATCAGCAAAATCTAAAGTACTAAGTACTCTGTCAGTCACCAATCTTTTAATTCTTTTTACAGAGATATGTGATAATCTCCAATGCCACAACATAGAGGAATTTTCATTCATGACACAACGTTTTGTTCTAGAATAAACATGTGTTGCATTGTAACAGGTATTATCTTGTAAATTAAAACAAAAAATACCAACAAATAATGTACCATTATAAAAAAAAATCATATTTATAATTTAACTTTAAATATTTGTCTAAAAAATGAAGAATTTTCTAAATGATACAAGTCTTGAAATTGAAATCAATTTTTTAGAGAAATTGGGAATGTAAAATGTCTTTTCTAATTTTAAAATAAAACCAATACATAAAATTAAATTGCAATCCTCGTCAGCCTCCATACGTGAACGTATCTTGTTTCCAGATAAGATATACTGCTCACTTCCCACTGACTTCCTTGAGTTTTGCAAATCCTATAACACTTTTGTAATGTGGATTTTACAACCAGAATTAATCCACCATATGTCATGACAAACTTCAGCCATATTAGATTCAAAACAAACTAATGAGATTAACATGACTTTCTTTTCAAACCATTCCTTATATTTGACGTAATCCTTCTTCATGTGTCCTTTTTTCTTGCAAAAGAAGCACTTAGATTCCTTCTTAATGTCATCTTGGGTAGGTATTTGACTTTTTCCTTTTGGGTTGACTTGGTTTTTCTTCTTTCCTTGAACAGCCAGATGTGCACTTTGAGAACTCTCTCCCTATTCCTTCAACAATCTCCCTTCCTCTTAGACACGCATGGTCATTAATTCATTTATTGACTACCTATCCTTATGTGTATTTTAAGAGATTTTAAAGGGTTTGTATGGTGGTGGAATGGTGTTCAAAATGTAATGCATGAGGAACGAATCAAACATCTCAACCTTCTTTAACTGAGCTGCAATGTCTCTCATCTTCATGATGTGCTCATGCACATCTCGGACACTGGTGAGCCTTATAGATAAAAACTTCATAATCAGGATGCTTATAAGTGTTCTGTCTGAAGTTTCAAATTGCTCATCAACAACCTTCAGTAGAGCGCAGACATTGTTATGTTGTTATACGGAACCACGAATGCCAACAAATTTTGGTTTTAATGAACATCATACTTAGGCGATTAGATCACTCCCAACGTTCGTAAAGAGCGATTTCAGTTGTAATGCTGGCCTCTGTTACCTTAGGTGGTTTGTCCTTTCGAATGGCATAATCAATGTTCATCCATCCCAGATGAAGAAGAATTCTCCTTCCAAATCTTATACTTTTCACCCTTTAATTTGGGAATTTCACAACTTGTATCAGTAATAGTTGCATAAATTAAACAAACATACTGCTTATCAATAAATTAAAGCTAACAAACTATGTATATGTATTACCAATGTAAAACATATCTTAAAAGATATAAATCAAATGACATAAAACTTACCTGTTGGCCAATTTTTAATTCAAATAAATTTGTACTAAACTTTACAATAAAGCTATCAAATTATATACCAATATCTAATACATGTGGGTAAATTAGAAAAATAATTTGATATTCATCTTAATTAATTATTCAAATATAATAAAAATTTCAGAGGATAAAATTTATTATACTAAAATAATTAACTACAATTAAAAGTCTTTACACTTTATATGATTAATTACATAAATATATAAATTATATATAATTAAGGTTGTTCTGGCTAAGCCCTAATAATTATCACAAAAACATTTTCACTTAGATTTTATTCATAATGTAAAAAATATATATAATAGTTATGTGATAATCTGTTTCATATCGAACATTTATACAAACATAATTTCAACATATAATATAATAGAATATAAGTTGTAGATCAGATGGCTAAGGCTCACTATGCGCCCCTATGAGGGCGCATATTCTATGGATGGCAATGAATCGGGTTGAGTTGCGTTGGCCCGATTTACATTTTTTTAAAAAATTCATAAAACAACATAGTTTTGTCTTTCTTGGTCGAGTCAAGTTAGGCCAGTCGAGCCAAAAAATTCAACCTATGGTTTGGTCAACCTGGGCCTAATTCTTTGACTTCTAACTAGGCTTAGTCAGGCTTGACTAGACTTGGGCCGGATTACCATACCTAGAGGGTTCAAGTCTCAACCATAACATCTGATTTTTTTTACAAAACAAGTCACAAAACGTACAACAACTGGTTTAATAACATGACAACAAAACGTTGCACAACATTTGTCTTCAATAAACAACCAATATGATGTCGTTTAGTGAGAGGTCTTTTTTAACCTCCTACTGGGTAAAACCGACCTAATTCGCAACTCATCATATACCAACAAAATCAGACCAGAAAAACACCATAAAAACTAATTTTTTTGAATGTAGAAAAACTTTTAAAACATTTAATAGAAGATTTCTACCTTTAATCGTAAGAAAAATGTTAAAAAATAACTTTAAATTGAAAATTTACGAATCTGAAAATGTTATAGAATTTGAAATTGAAAAACTAAGGGGGTAGTAGTTTTGCAAACTTTCCAATTTCACCGTGGACGTCTCTAACACAAACAAAAACAAAAACAATCCAAAGCAAAATAATAAAAAGCACCAAATATTTGGTAATGCAGTTCGGCACACCTTGCCTACGTCTGCGGGGCCTTCACCCAGCTTAATCACTTTTATCGAAGAACAATAGATTTATCCAAGGCTTTACTTAGCTGATACCACTCAACCCTTGACACTATCTCTCAACCTCACTTTTCGTGAAAGAATTTTACACCCAATAGTACGACCGCCTCGTACTAATTTCAACAGAGAATTTTCTCAATCAATCTTTCAATGAAAGGACAATAAATAAGTAACTCAAGTGATTAAAATAATAAAGAATGAAAACTAAATACACTTGCGATAGACAAGAACAACTTTCTAAAAGGTTTAGCTCTACTGAAATAAATCTGAAAATCGTCGTAACATAATGGGTTGATTCACATAAACACGAACACAAAGCCACCACTGCACCGATAACACATTCACCATCCAAGTATACACAGCCCATAAAGAAATCAATTAATAATCGTTGAGCCAATGAAGAATGACGTTGTACGTGAACGTCACACCAACAGCTCAACGTGAACATACGCTACACCAACAGCTCAGTACCTATTTATGGCCTCCATAACGTTGTTTGAAAAACAAAGGAAAGGTGAAAAAATCTTATATGTTTTTCCACAATTCAATTAATGCCCACTGCACATATTGTCCAGCTCACACCCACGAGATTCACTTCTCCTATAGATAAAGACACGCCTAATTCACTTATTCTATGTCAACGCCCATTGTACACTTAATTCCACACACACACTAAATTCACTTATGCTATGTCACGCCCACTGCACACTTAATTCCACACACACACCAAATTCCCTTCTACTTTGTCCTAGAGACATACACGAGATTCACTTATGCTATTTTTCACAAGAAACAATTGACGCACACATCCAATCTCCCATTATGTCATAATTTTCTACATTTAGCCACACCTTTTCAAAATTTCAGCAACCACTACCTTGGCCACAAAATTAGCAACACACATACACCACCATATCTATGTCTTTTAAGAATTTAATTAACTAACCCACGGTGTTTCTCCAAAATAAAAAACACTCACCCCACAACTGCGTTTTGTTTCTATCTTCAATTAATGCACAGAACAGCAGCTATTGTTCCATTGCACAAGAGATTCACTTCGGCTATTGATACGAGACATGCACAACACAGACACGCTCAAGCAAGAAGAGTCCCACTTGAAACATGCAACAGCAACGTCCCAATTACACCCACACAACAACCACTTCCTTCTGTTTTCTTCTCTCCGCAAAATCCACCCAATCTAAGATTAACATCATCCAATTACCAACATGTCTAGCCGTAAAACACTTCAATTAGTAGCGAGATAATAGACTTCAATATTGTGTAGGATTCTATCACAACTACAAGATTATCCATATAGCTTTTGAATCCAAGTTATTATCCAATTAATATCTTATATGTCCAATTAAGAAATAATTCCAAAACTAATTACTTAGATATATAACATATATCTTAACAAAAATTCTCCAAATCTCTAACAACGTAGGGGTTAACATGCTCTGATACCAAATATTAGCCAATTCTAACACATATTTTCAACAATAAAATACGTTCGAAAAACATTTAAACTAAATGTAGAAGAAAAACAAAATACCTCTAGCCATTGTTGTCTTTGCTTCAAGAGTCTACATTTTTTGGAATTCTTCTAAGCTCTCAATTCCCAAATTGATGGTGTATGTTTCAAAAGAGAAAAGAAGCTTAGGGGACCCCAACATTTGCAAGAAAGCCTATATGAATGTGTTCTCATGAAACACAATATCAGTTACCATAAAACAAGGAATTTATATACCCACTAAATTCATAACATTGGACCATTTATGGCCCAATAATATGAAAAGTGCTCACATAAAACACTTAATTTAAAATAACATAAATATTCAGTTAAAAATTAATATAATAGAAAGACCAAAATCATCTTTATATCTTTTTATTTTACTTACATCGCCCATATGATTATATTTCCTAAACTATAAGGTGCATTTGCTATAAGGACATGTTAATTAATTATAGGAATTAGTCCAGTTATGTTATTTTAAAAAGGTAACAAAAGAAAGATAAATTCAACTCAATTCTTTTACATTTAACGAATACGGAATACCAAATTAGCTTAGACATGAAGTATATTTGTTTAGACCAATTCATATAGGTATTTAGGTCATATTTGCATTCATTTTACATAGTCATTCATTCATTTTAGTAGCATTTTAGGTTTATTTATTTATTTTCCTTGAGTTTGTTATTTATTTTATCTTTTCTTATTTTTTCGTAGAAAGCATGAAGTTTGGCTTCAAATCAGACCTAATCTACTATGGAGAAGAATTTGGAATGAAGAAATTTGCCTTGCAATTTACCCAGACTTGGCAGATATATCAGTAGCGAATTTTGTTGTTGATGTGGCAACTTCCTATTAGGTCACGCCACTTTAGCTGCTGACTTCCAAGATATAAATACACCTTTTTCTCATTATTGGCCAGAACCTCACGTACAAAGTGGGAACAAAAACAAAAAAGGAAGCAGATTGGGAAAAAAGAAAACACTCAGGAAAGAAGAGAACCAAGGAAAAAGTAAAGTCGCAGTTACAGGCACCATTTTCAGACCTGAATTTTTTAAGTTTATGTTCAAGATTCACCAGAGTTATTCACTCCTTACTCCTCTAATGTCTATTCTCCTTGTTTTGATATTTATTTTGTTTAACATGAACATGAGTGAGTAGATTTCTTATTGGGTTTCAAAGATAGGATGTAGTTTTAAAATTTCTACATGATTTAATTTTGGACTTTATTCAATAAAATTGATTCGTGGCTATTGATTATTGTTTTGAGTATTATTGTGCTTGTTATGTGTTAGGCTTCGCATAATTTGTGTTGAAGTTATCGGTTGAAGAACCTAAAGGTGAAAATCGATAGTGGAAAACTAAAATTAAGAAATTATAGGTTTAGACTTAGATATAGGCAAAAATATGTGAGAGGAATTACCAACTCGATAAAAATCTTAATAGGTTTTAGTTAACTTCATGAGCCACGGTAGTCAGGATTGATTTTAACTATGATACTTCTTTGATATTTTGATAGATAATTTAGATTTAGTTTCCTTCAAAGTTTAGGGATCAAGATTATTGAATAAACCAGAAGAGAATAATTAGAAGTCGATTGCGAAACCAGATTTGAAACCTGCTTTTTTTTACATATCTAATTTATTCCTTACAAATTCATACGGCATAAGCGGTGCAGTTATTTTATTTGCTTTAGGATTAGTTTTAGCAATTTGTTTATTAATTAATTTCTCAATAATCAATATGTGATGATCAGCCCAAATAATTGAATGATTTTAGCCTAGTAATTGTTCAGTAACTCCCTGTGAATCGATACTCATACTTCCTCATTTACTTACGTGACCCATACTTGGTGGGCCTCGGACAAGTTTTGGCGCCGTTTCCGAGGAGTTTCTCTTAAGAAATATTAGGCGATCAATTGTTTGGTTACTTTGGGCATTTATTTTTTCTTTCATTATCGTTTGTGTTATTTTTCATTTGATTTAATTTTTTTCATAGTTTATTTCGTCACTCGGAGTATTTTTTATTTTTGAATTGCAAGTGATTCCTTCCGTATATGAGACATTCTCATAGTGCATAAAACTTGTTATTTGATCCAGAAATTGAAAAGACCGCTAAGGCACTCAGAAAAGCTATGAAACAACAAAGAGCACAAGCTGTGCAGAAAAACCAGCAAATAAAAACTGAACATGTTGATACTACAAGTGAGCAAGAGATGGTAGAACCACAACAAGCAGTGGCTGAGCGATAATAAGTAATGGCAGAACAAAAGCAGAATGGTGGGTAAAATCAGAGAACCATGCGGTACCATGCCATACCAAACTTTGAGGATTACTAATCAAGCATCGCGACATTACCAGTTGCAGCTAATAAATTTAAACTGAAAATTGGATTTATGCAGATGGTCCAACAGTCCCAATTTGGAGGCAACTCTTCATAAAATCCCTACATTCATTTGGAGCAGTTCATTCAGATATGTAACATGTTGAAGCAGAATGGCGTATCTGACGATGCAATTCGCCTCAAATTATTCCTTTTTTCCTTGAGGGATCGTGCAAGTGAATGCTCTACTCTTTACCTCCAGGGTCTATAACTACGTGGTAAGAATTATCCCAAGCTTTCCTAAGACGGTACTTTCCTCCAGGAAAGACCGCACAACTAAGGGATAAAGTGCATTCCTTCCTCCTGAGAGAAGATGAATCTATGTATAAAGTATGGGAGAGATTCAAGGAGCTACAAAGAAAACGCCCCCACCACGTGATTCAGAAATGGATGCTTGTATAGATTTTTTACAACGGGCTTTCTCCGGTTATGAAAAGTGATATAGATGCAACTACAGGTGGAGATTTCATGAAAAAAACCGAAAATGAAGCTCATCCACTCCTGGAGAAGATTGTTTAGGATAATTACCAATGGAGCGGAAGCAGGGGGCATTTAAGGAAAGAAACTAAGAAGATTGCAGGAATGTTTGAGGTTGATGCATTATCCATGATGAACGTTAAATTTGAAGCCTTAACAAAGAGAATGGGTGAGATGGATAAGGTTATTGTGATGGCAGCAAGCAGATCACAGCAGATCACAGCCTGTGGAAGAACTGCAGTAATTTGCACAGCCCATGTATGATTGTTAGGCTTATGGACAAGACATTGCGGCTGAACAAGCTAATTTAGTGGGTAACTATGGAGCTAAACCTGAAGGAGGAGCCTTCTCCAACACATACAACCCTTAGTAGAGAAACCATCCCAATTTCTTTTGGTCCCAATAACCCAGACAGCCACAAAATTTCTTAAACCAACCCCATTACTCTTCCCACCCTTAAAACTAACCTCACTTTGTAACCCAACAACAAAACTTCAACAGGGGCCCTCCAAGATTCCAAAATGCAAAACTTCAAGCACCTCCATAAACCTCACAAGCTCAAGAGTAGAAACAATCTTTGAAGTCTATGGTGGAACTAATCCAGCGGCTTAATTCTAAGGTAGATCAACTTGCCATACATAACAAGATGTTGGAGACTCAAATTCCTCAACAGACTAGTACATCGAGAGGGGATAAGGGTAAATTGCCTGCAAGATCAGAAAATCCTAAGGGGACTGCTGATGCAATGATTTTGAGAAGTGAAAAAGTCTTAGAACTGATGGTGGAAAGCAAGTAAAAAGCAGCAAGTAAGGAACGACCTGATTCTGTCCCAGCTGCACAACTTGTGCATAACGAACCAAAAAACGATGAACCTGAGAAATACACTCCACCCCTTCCATACAAGCCACCCATCCCATTCCCACAACGTTTTCAGAAGGCTTAGCTGGATAAACAATTTAGGAAATTTTTGGAAATCCTCAAGAAGCTATACATTAGTGTTTCCTTCACGAAAGCTCTCACACAAATGCCAACCTACGTAAAATTCTTGAAGGAAATCTTGTCAAATAAGAGGAGGTTGGAGGAGTATGAAACAGTGGAATTAATGGAAGAGTCCAGCCCTATTTTACAGAATAAGCTGCCACCAAAGTTAAGGGATCTCGAAAGCTTCTCCATTCCTTGTCAAATCAGAAGCACAACCATCGGTAAGGCTTTATGCGACCTTGGTGCAAGTGTAAGTCTCCTACCTCTCTCTATATGTCAAAAGCTTGGTATAGAAGAATTAAGCCTACTAAAATTTCCCTCCAACTAGCTAATAGGTCAATCAAATACCCTCAAGGGAGTTTAGAAAATATAACTTTGAAAGTAGGGATTTTCTTTATCCCAGTAGATTTGTGGTCTTGGAGATGGAAGAAGATACAAATATACCCATTATCTTAGGGAGACCTTTTCTTGTGACTGCAGGAGCTATTATGGATGTTAAGAATGGGAGAATGACATTGAAAGTTGGGGAGGAAAAAGTTGAATTTAATTTAGGAAAGGC
>JANIPN010575841.1:0-11982 GCA_027478595.1 Erythroxylum anguifugum
CGCCGACAAGCTTGTGGCTTCAGGCACTCCCATCAGTCCAGCTGAATTCAACGCCAACATTTTTAGATTGTTGCCCCTTGATTATCACTCTATTGTTGCCTCACTAAGTGCCAAGAAAACTTCGGTCTCCTTTTATGATTTATCAGGCAGACTGATTGCACATGAAATTCTTCTCCAAAATTCCAGAAAGTCTAGTCCTGTTGTCGCCAATATGGCCATACACAACAACAATCAATATCGCCAGACCACAGGTGCTTGTCAAAAGAACAATCATAAAGGAAAGGGTGGTACCTTCAACAACAACAACAAGAGTCATTGGTTTCCTAATCCGTGCCAAATTTGCAATCTCAACAATCATCAAGCGAACACCTATAGGAAGCGCTTTGACCAGAACTATACACCACCAACAGCTAATGTCGCCACTTCTGATCAGACTGCAGGGGCCAAGGATTGGCTAGCTGACAGCGCTGCTAGTCACCATATGACACCTGATTTGGCTAGTTTGGGGATCTCGAAGGAGTACAAAGGCAGTGATAATGTCATTTTAGGTAATGGCACAGGTATGCCAATCCAACGCATTGGGCAGTCAACTTTTATCTCCAACTCTAGACCTCTATTGCTTAATCATATCTTACATGTTCCTACACTTAAGAGTCAGCTATTATCAGTAATTGCTTTGCTAAAGATAATCAGTGCTATTTCGAATTTCACGATAATCTGTTAAGGATCGGACCACCAGGCAAACAATATTCACGGGTCTAGCTGAAGATGGCGTGTACAAGTTAAATTGCATGCTTCAACGGTCTCCACAGGCGTTTGTTGCTCAGAGAGTTAGCTTGGCTGATTGGCATGCACGATTGGGACATGCTCACTATGGAATAGTTTCAAATATTGTTAGGAAGTTTCAGTTACCGTGTTCAATAAAAACAGTTCCCAAGCAGATTTGTGAGTCTTGTTGCTTGGGCAAGCTTAGTCGAATAAATTTGCCTTTGACTGGCACTGTAACCGCAAATAAGCTTGATCTTATTCATGCTGATGTGTGGGGTCCTGCACCTCAGTTGTCTATCAATGTTTATCGTTATTTCTTGGTGTTAGTTGATGATTTTTCTAGTTTTTCTTGGTTATACCCTTTGAAGTTGAAAAGTGATGTCTTTCCTGCGATTGTTCAATTTAAGGCTATGGTTGAGCTTCAGTTTGGCTCAAAAATTAAGGCTTTTCAGTCCGATTGGGGTGGTGAGTTTCGTAATGTTAATGGCTTTCTCAAAGATTGTGGTATCCTGCATCGGACAACTTGTGCCCATACTCACGAGCAAAATGGCATAGCAGAACGAAAAATTCGTCACATTGTGGACACTGGGTTGACTCTCCTTGCTCATTCCAAGGTTTCTCAACATTTTTGGTCTATGCTTTTGCAAGTGCCATTCATATTATTAATCGTTTGCCCTCGCCAGTCATAGCTCTTCAGTCTCCATTTGAGAAACTTTATGGCACTGTTCCTGACTATACACCACTTCGTGTTTTTGGTTACACCATTTATCCTCTTTTACGGCCTTATCATACTCATAAATTTGCTTTCAGGTCCACAGCTTGTGTGTATTTGGGCTTATCTATTGATCATTTGGGCTTTATTTGTTTTGACCCTCGGACTACTAAAATATATGTGTGCAGACATGCTAGGTTTGATGAATCAAGGTTTCTTTATCACGAGGCAGCTGCCCAACAACAGTCCATCTTGGGATCCGCTCCTGAGTCTTTCGATTCTGGCTCATGGCTCACTATATCTTCTCCGCCACCTATTCTTGTTATGCCTTCATTACCAGCTGTGGGCAGCTCTCTTTCATTGCCGCCTTCCTCTGGTGATTCTTCTGACCAGGCAGCATCTTCGTCCTCCACAGTGCCTTCTCCCGCTATCGTGGCCTCTTCTAGTCCTTCCTTGCCGTCTGTGGTTGTTCCTCTGCACGGGCTACAATCGCCCCCTCTGCACCAGCAACCAATGCCTCCAGTTCGAACTCACCCTATGATTCTTCGTCCAACTCCTAAGAAGAAGGTTCTTAATTCTACTTTTATTTCTTCCGGTAGCCTATCTGATGTCATTGAGCCTACTTTTTATTCTCAGGTTGTTAAACACAGCGGTTGGCGGGAGGCAATGAGTAATGAAATCTTTGCTCTTTTGAAACATGGCACTTAGGACTTGGTTCCAGCTCCTGCGCATGCTAATATTGTTGGCAATAAATGGGTTTATCGTGTCAAACACAATGCTGATGGGACTGTCGACCAGCTCAAGGCAAGGTTGGTTGCCAAAGGATTCACGCAGCAAGAAGGCATTGATTATTCGGCAACTTTCTCTCCGGTGGTGAAGTCTACCACAATACGCCTCCTTCTTTCACTAGTTGTATCCCATTGTTGGCCTATGCAACAGTTGGATGTATCCAATGCATTTCTCATTGATAATCTTGAGGAGACAGTCTATATGTCGCAGCTTCAAGGCTTTGTTGATTCTCGTTGTCCTGACTATGTGTGCCGGTTAAAGAAGTCTTTATATGGCCTTAAGCAAGCTCCCCGTGCTTGGTATAACCGGTTGAGCCAAATTTTGATTTCTAAGGGGTTTCAAACATCGCATTCAGACTCCTCGCTATTTATTTTCCACCATGATAGTCTTGTGCTTTACCTGCTTCTCTATGTTGATGACATTATCCTGACAGGCAGTAGTAATGCGTTGATTAAGTCATTTATTCCGGTTTTATCCGAGGAGTTTGAGTTACGAGACCTTGGCACCTTGAAATTTTTTCTTGGTATTGAGATCATTCCTTGTGGCGATGGTATTTTATTGTCTCAGCGTAAATATCTTCGTGACTTACTCCAACTTACACACATGGATGGTGTTAAGCCCGTCAAGACATCTTTGCCTACTAATGCCCAGTTCACGGCATTTGATGGGGAGCCAATTTCTGATCCTTATATCTATCATTGCACTCAGGGGCGGATACAGTGCCCCCACTGCCCCAAAAAAAATTTCTAAAATTTTCATGTAATTTTTTTTTAGTTTTTGCCCCCACAAAATTTTATTTTGAAGCTTTGCCCCCCCTAAAAATTTTGTTTGCCCCCACTGAAAAAACTTTCTGGATCCGCCCCTGATCGCACTGTTGGTGCCTTGCAATATGCATGTCTCACTCGACCTGATTTGTCTTTTTCTGTTAATCGCCTCAGTCAATTCATGTCTTCTCCAACGACTACTCATTGGCAAATTTGTAAGAGGGTTCTGAGTTATGTGAAGGAAACCATTGATCAAGGTTTGTTGATCGTACCCAGCTCCACCTCTCAGCTACAAATCTTCACTGATGCAGACTGGGCTGGCAATCAGGAGGATCATCGCTCCAATGGTGGCTTTGCTGCATTTTTGGGCAAGAACTTGGTGGTTTGGTCATCTAAGAAGCAACCTACAGTTGCTCGATCTTCTACTGAAGCTGAATATCGGGCAGTTGCTAATGCTGCTACCGAGGTTCTATGGCTCACCTCTTTATTGCGTGAGCTTGGGCGTGATCTCCAATCACCTATTGTCATTTGGTGTGATAATATGGGCGCTGCATATCTTGCGCATAATCCAGCTTTTAAGGCCCGTACCAAGCACATCGAGTATGATTTTCATTTTGTTCGTGAGCGCTGCCATTCTGGTCAGCTTCAAGTTAAACATATCTCAAGTCAGGATCAACTTGCAGATATCTTTACCAAACCGCTATCTAGTTCCCGCTTTGCGGAATTGTGAGGCAAGCTGCGTGTCCTCTCCGATTCCCCTAGCTTGAGGGGGGGGTGTTAGCAGTATCCATCGCTAGTCATAGCTGGCAATATCTTAGTTGTACAATATGTAACGCCCCAAATTAGGGGTTAGAAGACATGAGTACAAATTACAAAATTTTGAGATGACAATATGTAATATATGTGTGTTTGCGATTCTGTTTTGTTTGTTCTGTCTTGGGTGGCATCCATGTATCCTCCCAGGGGGTATTTAGGTGTTACACAATATTATCTCCAAGGTATATAATATTCGTTGTTTGCGTGATCTCAGCAACGTGGATATCTACACAAGATTGTAACAGCAGCTCATCAAGAAAACGGTTGCAAGATTAGAGGAGAATAATATGTAATTTCAAATATTAGGCGTGATTATAGGTAGGATCAGTTTACATGTAAATGTATATATATATGTCTCGGTAGCTGAATACAATTGAGAAAATTGAAACCTTCAATCGAATTCTTGTTTATTCACATTACCTATATAAGGCAATCAAGTTTAATAATAAATGTATGGAAGTGTTATTGTTTAATCTTTTTCTTATACCTTCTTATTCTTCTTCCTTATCTTTAAAATTCCAACAAGCAAATCCTGCAATTGTCCTACATAATTATAGCGTTAATAATTTATATATTTCTGTTGGTATAATGACCCACCAAAAAGGAGATACGTCAATAATTAATTACTATAATTATTAGCAATCTCAGATCGGTGAGAGCCAACGGTGAGTCTAGAGTTGAAATCATTACAAGCTCAAAATGCCGGCTCTGAGAGCCTGCCATTTTGTCTTTATTCACAAACTTATCGCAAATGCATTCAGTTCCTTGTAACCTCTCTCAGTATTCAGCCAATTGGCACTGAGAACTGCTTGAAGCAATAACATTGCAACTTCGTAAACTTCTCCTTGTTTTACCACAACAGCTCCAAGTCAGTCATCTCCAAGTAAAAAATGGGAATGGTAGTATGGTCCCTTGTATTTTTCTCCTGAACGACTTCACAAAACTCCGGCTTTGGTTTGTTCAGCAAAATGGATAATCGAGCTCCCATTCGGGTGCTTCTCATTTCGATGTTTCTGATCTTTCCAATGGCAAATTCAGAAGCAGAAAACGTGAAGCAGGCATTACTCAAGTTCATGGAGATACTTGCAGCACGTAACCCACCAACTGATCCCAGTTGGGGTTGGAACAATGCTTCAGACCCATGTAATGGACCTAGTAATGGAACATGGAAGGGTCTTACATGCAAGTCACAACGTGTTTCCAAGCTAGTTCTTGAAGGGTTAAATTTTATTGGAAAAGTTGATACCAGTTCTCTTTGCACTTCCAGTTCTCTTACTGTTTTGAGCCTGAAAGGGAACAAAATAGTTGGAATGTTATCGGAAGATATAGGAAACTGCAGAAGTTTAACCCACTTGTACTTAAATGGGAACCAGTTCTCAGGTGGCATTCCTGTTTCTCTGTCAAGGTTGGTTAACCTAAAAATACTTGACATATCCAACAATGAGTTCTCTGGTGAGATTCCTGATCTGTTCAGGATATCTGGCCTTTTGGTGTTCCTTGTCCAAAACAATCAGCTTAATGGTTCAATACCACATTTGGATTTCTCTAATCTTGAGGAATTCAATGTCTCAAACAACAATTTGAGCGGTCCAGTCCCTGATGTCAAAGGCAAGTTTCCTGCAGACAGCTTTGCTGGTAATGTTGAGCTATGTGGAGCACCTTTATCAAATGCATGCCCACCATCAGCTCCGCCACTAGCCACACCGCCAGCATTAGCCCCACCGCCAGATTCACCATCAAAAGGGGAAGGAAAGCGTTCATCGAAGCATCCATTTCTCGTCTACCTGGGCTATATAATTGTTCTAGCAATTGTGTTAATCCTGGTTGCTTTAAAGTTGGTAAGTAAAAGCAGGCAAAGAGAAAGAAATATCGATGCTGCAAAAGAGAGAACATCAGCAGAGAATGGCAGCAAATCTAGTGATGTTTTAACAGAGTCTAAGACTCGTGGCAGAAGATCAGAGTACTCAATTACGTCTGCTGAAAGTGGAAGGACTTCTACATCACTTGTAGTTCTTTCAAATCCTGTGGTGAAGGATTTGAAATTTGAGGACTTGCTTCGAGCATCAGCCGAGTTGCTTGGTAGAGGAAAGCTTGGAAGCCTCTATAAGGTCAGACTCGACAATGGGGTGATCTTGGCAGTGAAGAGGATCAAAGATTGGGGTATTTCAGCGGAAGACTTTATGCGTAGAATGCGGAGGATAGACAGTGTGAAGCATACAAGAGTGTTACCGGTTGTTGCATTGTACTGCTCCAATGATGAGAAGCTACTGGTGTACGAATACCAGCGAAATGGCAGTCTCTTCAATCTGCTTCACGGTAAGGACATTCCAATTTTCAACTGTTGACATGGGCAATTTCTTCTGCTGTTGTGTACCTCAGACATAGTCATGCTTTACCAAGAATAGAAATTGCAAATGCTTTTCACATTTTGGCACTTGGCAACGGTGTAGACAAGTCAAGTAGATATTCTAACCAAGCATAAAACCAGGAAATTGTTCAAAAAATATTACCTCCTCGCTCCTTTTGGGGCCTAATCCAACGAAATATTTTATTATTGTTTATTTTAAGGATCTGAAAGGGGGCAACTATTCAACTGGGCCAGCAGACTGACTGTTGCTCTGAACATTGCCGAGGCGTTGGCGTCCATGCACAAGGAGCTTCGTGATGATGGAATTGCTCATGGCAACCTCAAATCAACAAACGTTTTGTTCAATAATAGCATGGAACCATCCATAAGCGAATATGGTCTCATGATATATGCAAGGCAAGATCAATCTGACAATTTCAAGCAAAATGTCCTGAATGGAGACACTGCATATAGCACCTTCAAGGTTGATGTATACAGCTTTGGGGTGATTCTTCTGGAGCTTCTGACAGGGAAGCTAATGCAAAACAATGGCTTTGATTTGGCGAGGTGGATACGCTCGGTAGTTAGAGAGGAATGGACAGTGGAAGTATTTGACCGGACCTTGATCTCAGAAGGTGCAAGTGAAGAAAGAATGGTAAACTTACTACAGGTGGCGTTGCAATGCATAAATCCGTCACCAAATGAAAGGCCATCAATAAGTCAAGTTGCAGCAATGATAAACACTATAAAGGTAGATGAAGACAGGTCCATGAGTTCAGAAGCATGATTTGCAAGCACTAGGAATAAGAAAGCAAGAGGTTTTGTTATGATCATTTTCTTGAAACATGTAAATATTTTTAAAGATAGTCTATGGAAGATAAGAATATTGGTTTTATATGGTACAGATTCTTTGCCTCAAAACGTTGTAATCTGTTCCTCAATATGAGTTGAAGGTTCCCATTCATTCTTAATTCTGATTGTCCATTGAGCATCCCTACAGCCTCGTTCATTAATGGCTGCTGCTTTTAGGCAATTTCTGCAAACAAACAAGAGTGATGCATAACACAACCTGCTTTTAATCTGTATGGACTGATCAACCAAATCATAAAGCTTCTTGGAACGTGTAAGATTTCCCTTGCAATGGATTAGATTGGAACGGTTCAACTCAGACATTGGTGTGCTGTAGCAATAAGAACTAACAAATAGAACTCCAAAACTATATTCATCACCAATCCCTCCCTGACAAAGACTTCATTTATAAATTTTCCCCTCTGTTTACCAATTCTCTTCCACTCAAAACACTATTCTCATAGAAATTCACCTCTGCCTTTATCATCAACCTTGTAACACCTCTCTCCGATTATCCAAATTCTTCCAAAATTATAACATTAATTACCAAAATATTTTTAAAAAAAGAGGTTCGCCAGTTACAAAATTATTCTATACAAACACAACTATTCAAACTATCACATACAAAAGTATATATAATAAAAAAAAAGCTTTACTCAATTTAATATACTGGCCCTAACTAAACTTCACTCTGTCAATCACGTGCACTAGGGTTATCGACAATCACTCTATCTCCTAAAAAAATAACGATAAGGAGTGAGTTGTCTACTTAGTAAGAGTAACGGATCATACCTTTAAAATCAAATAACGCAATATGTATATATTGAAATTAGTCAAATGATTAAAATATACATATAATACTAAATATACAATAATACTTGGCCTATCCAAACAATTAACAAACATCCAAAATTTTATCATTAGCAATGATTAAGACCTATATTATTTTATTACTTCCATCTACGTTTTATCTTATTATTAACTTAATTATCTAGGCTATGTTTAACCTAGTAGACTTACATTCAATGGTCTGCTGACTCATCTCTATTCATCGTAATCTCTCACTAAGTGGAAACATAATTAGTTGTATAAATATCAGTACATGATACCTCAATTCCTTAATTAAATTTAGTACCTTAGTACTACTCTAGTACGTAGCCATCGGCATAGGATATGTCTAAGACTCAGGATATCCCAATACCATATCAATACCTAACTATCGACACAAGACATCCTCGGAACTCATAATGCCCCGATACCTGCTTTATGGACAGGTACCTAGCCATCGCTCGCTTATATTTAAACAATCTATCAATTTGTGACCATCGAATGTAACATATCCTAGGCAAGCCACAAATTCATGATTTATACAATTTATTCACAACCTATTATAAGACAGTTTCTATTTAATTTCATAAACATGATTTATTTGCCTTAATATTCTAAATTATAGTCATACACAACTGAAATTTTAATTAACAAATTTTTTGCTGAATTAACAAGCGATACACCTCATAATTCGTAACAAAATATAAATGTGAAATACTTTGTACTTTGTTAATTTTTTGTGAAATAAATAAACATAATTCATAAATTTTAGAAATCCATATATGTAACTATTAATTATTAATTCTATAAAATATTTTAATGATAACAAAATTCAAAGTTTCAACAACTGTAAACTATTCAAATAGTACAATCTAAGGTTATCTTTACATGAATTTTGGACTCAACTAATTGACAAATCCAATCTACTCTTTAATCTAACCTTCGGATCTAGACATTACAAAATGTTATTAGACTTATTTAAGAAAAATTTTCAAGCCAATTACACTTAATAATCTAACATTATTCCCTTTTTTCCACTTTATTCTTAATTATTAGAAAAATCCTTACTTAATATAACCACCGTAACTACTAAAATACACTTAATTATTAAAAGTCATATTTTACCCTCATTTTTTTATTAATACAAAAACAACCTTATACGAATTAAATTCCAATTTTACCTTTAAATCTTCACATTTCTTATTTTGCCTCTAAATAAAACTTAAATTTTCCTAAACTACCATCTTCTTACCCTCTCCTTTTCTCAGGCCTCCTTTTTTCTCATTTTTTTCAGCTATCTTTTCTCCATTTTATTTTTCCCATAAATTCAAATTATTTTCCCAAACAATTAGAATATACTTTCCAACTATAAACTAGTATAGGATGACTAAAATTCACAAATAAAAGGCATAGAATTTTTGCTGAAAAAGTTTTACCTATATGAAGTTCTATGCCTTTCTGTAGGATTTTTGGGTTGTTAACCTCCATAATTTCCTTACAATTTGCTGCAAAACTAACAAGATGAGGGAATAAATGAGAAAAACTTCACATGCAGGAGAAAAATGGTGTTTTTAGACATTTACCAACTAGAAAATAAATGAAGAGAAAAAAAGAAAAAGACAACTTTTTCGTTGGATGACTAATTGCCTATATATTGTCTTTTTATATATATACCCCTTTGTTCAACTATTTTCTGGACTAGGTTCATTTGTTATGGCTGAGCTCTCTTTTTTTCCCCCTTCTGTGGGTTTTGCAGTTCTCTCCCTAAAAAAATTTCATTCTTGAAATTAAATTACATACCTGAGGATCCAAACAAATGAGGATATTAACGTTGAACTTCGTCCTCTACCTCTCAAGTCTCCTCTCTTGGAGAACAATGATGACTCCACAAAAATCACACCATTGAAATCTTATGTCTCTTTAATTTCCTAATTTATCTATCCAATACCTCCACTGGCTTCTCTTTATAAATCATATCATTTGAAAATTTTATTTTAGGTCTCGATATAACATGGCTAGGATCCAATCAGTACTGTCTCAACGTTAACACGTGGAACACATCATGAATTTGTGATAACTTTGATGGTAAGGCTAATCTATAAGTTAATGGTCCCATACGTTCTATAATTTTATATGACCCAATATATCTCAAACTTAACTTCCCTCTCCAACAAAACCTCAGAATTCTCCGCCAAGTTGATACCCTTTAGAAATACCATATCTTCAACACTGTACTCCATCTCTCAATGATGTTAATTAATATAATTTTTTTGTCAATTCTGAGCTGCCTTTAAGTGTCACATTACCACCCATATCTTCTCTATCATCTCCTGATCCAACTTCAGTCTCTTTAACAATCAGACACCCTCTATATCCTAATATATCGACTCTCTAAATCACTTTCCATATAATGCCTCAAATTGTGTCACACTGATACTAGAGTGGTAACTGTTATTATACACAAACTCCATCAAAGGTAGACATCTATCCTAATCATCTTTAAAGTTCAACACACAAGCTCCATTATATCATCCAATGTTTGAATCGTACGCTCTGATTGTCCATCTGACTGAGGGTAAAATGTAGTACAAATTCAACCTAGTCCCTAAAGTTGTTTGTAAACTCGAGCAGAATCAGAAAGTAAACTGTAGATCTCGATTTGATACAATAGACACTCAAATCCCATGGAACCTCACAATCTCATCAACATACAACTTGACAAGTTTGTCCTAGGAGTCTGTCTATTGTAGAAGTAAGAATGAGTTGATTTATTCAACCTATCGACAAACATCCAAACTAAATCATATCTACGTCTGGTCCTCGGTAACGAAATGGCTAAGGGTCATAATTTTCCTGGTGGTGCTTGATGCTCCACCTTGACTAGCTGATAGGTCAAACACCTCCACATAAACTCTGCTACATCTTTCTGCATCTTTGTCCACCAGTAATAAGGTCTTAGGTTTGATACATTTGTTTAGTACCAAAATGCATAGAGTATAGTGCACTATGAGATTCCTTCAAAATCTCCTCTCAAAGTCCATTAGCATCCGGCATATAAACTTGCCTCCTAATCACCAACACTCTATCTGCTTTTACTGAAAAGCTAGTCCCCTACTTTATTACATACTCTCTCTCATCCGCATCAAATAAGAATCCCAAGTTTGTGCCTCTCTGGTCTTATCTCCCAATATGGCTAATAAACCACTCACATAATCAATCTCCAATCTCACGTCAAGTGCTCTCAACTCCACCAACAGTGTCATCACACCTGAGCTTTTTCTTCTCAAAGCATTCGCCACTATATTAGCCTTCCCCGGATGGTAATCAATAGTATAATCATAATCCTTTAATAGCTTGATCTATTTTCTTTGCCTTAAATTTAACTCCCTCTGAATTAAAATATATTTGAGGCTCTTGTGATCTATAAGGGTTTGAAATATCTCTCCATACAAATAATGTCTCTAAATCTTAAAAACATAAACAATTGTCGCTAACCTTAAATCATGGGTGGGATAATTCAACCTATGTGATCCCAGTTGAAAAGAGACATAAATTATTATATTCCCACGTTGCATCAATACACACCCTAAACCTACCCTCAAAGCATCAATTTATACCTTAAAACTTTCACCACTCAATGTTAGCACCAAAATTAGGGTAGAAGTCAATTTCTGCTTAAGTTATTCTCCTAACATTGATTTGTCCATTAAAACTGAACTCTTTTCTTTAACAGCTTGATCAGTAGGCTAGTTATCATCAAAAAAAAGTTTTACAAATCTTCAATAATACCCAGCAAGTCCTAGAAAACTCCTTACCTCTGATGTATTTCTAAGTAGCTCCTACTATATAATTGCCTTTACCTTATCAGGCTCAAGCATCACTCCCTCTTGGGACACCATATGTATCACGAAAACTATCTGTTCCATCTAGAATTCACACTTACTCAACTTGGTATATAAGTATATTTCGGAGATACAAGTCTGACAACAAATGTCAATGTGTGTAGAAGTTGTATGAATGAACAAACATGAGAATAAGCTAAATGAGGTATGAAGAAATTCAAGGAATGAGTTGGAGACCTAAGTGATCCAAGATTTGATGAAATAGTA
>JANIPN010576591.1:0-11977 GCA_027478595.1 Erythroxylum anguifugum
GGCAAAAGGTGTGGGCGGTTGGGGGAAGCAAAAACCAAGGGTGAGGGTGAGGGTGAGTGGTGAGTGCCACTGAGTGGTGAGTGGGCGAGTGGGTGTGCCAGAAGACGGGCCCACGGCTATTACGGAGCGGGCGTTTCGGCATACCCACGCCCCCTACGAAGTACGAAGTAGAGTACATGGCAAAGACAACAAAGTGAAGCGCGACAGAAGACTCTTGAGGAAAGAGGAGACCTTTCGACAAAACAGACTTGGTCGGAATAATCAGTGGATTCACCTCGCAAAGAGACGTGGGCGCGGCTTCGCCTTTCCACCCACCCACTCTTCGCCCTTCAGAAAAAAAGCCCCCCACACTCTTCTTCCCTTCTGCCGTCAGAAATAACACCGTGCGAAACGCCACCGCTCCCAGCCTGTCGGTGTTTTTATACCTTCCTAGCACCTGGGACCGGCGAGATCTGAGGCGCGAGAAGATGCAGCGAAGCCCGCTAATCCCCTCTGGCTTCTACTGCTGACGGGGGGGCAGCCAGGGCTGGGAGCTGGACTTGGGTTGTTTTGTTAGGTCTTAGCGAGCAAACCCCCCCGGGGGCCGGGACTAGCCCGCTAGCGCACAGCAGGCTACCAGCACCACCACCAGCCCGCGGAGAACAGCCCGGTGGTTTTTTTGGCAGCACCGGTGTCCAGCACATTCTGGGCTCGCTGATGCGAATGATGCAAATTCCCCATCGACGATTGGGCAAAGGATGCGATCGACGCGGCCCTATTGCGATTATCCTTTTCGTTTCGAGCCCGCTATATTATTTTAGCCATGTGTCAACTCCTACAGGATTGTTGTCCTGCATTTCCTAAGGCGGTTTGCCCTGCTGACAGATCTCGCCAAAAAAGCAACTTTGAAGAACCGCAGGCAAATTGTGAAAAAAAAAAAAGGGAAAAGCAAAAATTGACCATCCCACCCCCAACACCCCGCCCGGAGTAATACAAAGATGGGGCTGTTAACTTAGCCAGGGGGGGGTGCTGATGAGTAACTCAGGATTTTCCAATTATACGTCCCTTCTTATATATTTTTTTGGAAAGACTCACCAGACATTGTGCGAGGGATATATCGTACTAAGCGCCGAACTTTTCTTCTTGAATCTCTGCGCCTATTCTCTTTTGCCCGATGGCAAAGTGCAATCCATCGTCCATGCGTCCTCCGTCGGTGCCGTGAAGCCGTGGAAGAGAGCGAGCCCAGCCCAGCCCCAAGCCCGCCGCCACGCTCGCCCTCGCGAATCCTGAGAGGTTTCCAAGAAAACAGCAGCCTCGTCCCAGGCTACGGAGCTGAGTTAATTTTCTTGCTGCCGCGGGTCGTTCTCGCTTTCTCTCTCTCTTTTCTTTGCATACTATGTATACACTTGCCCGCTTTCTACTGGTCGCGTCGGCCCCCTTTTTTCAGGGAGGGTTTTTGCGACCTCTGGGCTTGCTGGCGCGTGCTCAACGAGGCGGGCTACGTTTCGTCGCCCGCCGCCGCGGCGAAGGCCCGACCAGAATCTGGGCGCGGCCGTCGGCGCCCACTCTCCCAAAAGTTGTTTCCAAGCTAAATCAAAATAACGAACGGCGGTGGCCTCTGGCGCGGTTCATGGTTCATGGTTCATCTTTCATCTTTCATCTTGAGGCGGCGGCAGCTCCATCACACCAGGAACTTGCACCTGGCCTCACTCTTTTTTAGAACTCTCTTCCTCTTTCCCGTGCGCCTTTTTTCCTCCTTCCCTACGACTACCGGTGCCCCCTTAAGCCCTCCATGTGCGACCCCTCCAGCCAAGTCTACGTGGTGCTGCTACAGTGCATCTGTCCACTCATTTTCCGGCCAACCATGTTTCTCTGTTGCGCGCTTCGTTCTTTGAATTTGCCCAGGTTCCTTCACCGATAATGCAAGTTGTTTGTGTGCTGCTACGTTTCCAAGGCTATTCGAAACCGGCGTTCCGGCTTGGCCCCTGGGCCCTCTATGCATACTCTACACCGCGAAAACCCGGGGGCAGCCGTTTGGGCTTGGGTTGGGGGTTGGTTTTGTAATCTTCCGGACTAGCAAGAGGGCCTACACAGGTGACAATAATATCAGTCCATGCCCGGCTCTAAACAGACAAAAAGAAAAGCAAAAAAAAAGAAAGAAAAAAAGTAAAGTGGAACCCGTGGCTCCGTTCGGTTCCGACAGCGTGTAATAAGAATTGAAAGGGTATAGCATCGTTTGAAAAAAGAAAAATCCAGATCTTTCGATCTTTGGATGGCAAACGCCTCCCGCCAATATACACTTTTCACGCCTCGACGCAGTAAAGCCATGGCCACGGGGAGCGACCAAGCCCAAGCCCAAGCCCAAATCCACAGGCTTGTGATCTAGAGTAATTTCTGTACTTTCTGTACATGTTGACCCATTCGTTGTTTTGTATCGCACACCTTTCCTAGCCCATAAAACAATCGACCTCTACGCACTCAAAGCGAGACCAGGCCAGCATGGGGTTTCATGCGTCGCACTGCCTCCTATACTGTGTCACCATGCTGTCGCGCGATAAGCGCCAAGCGAAGGATTCGCCGGCGCTTGTGCAATGATTTTAAGCTGAGCAATGTAGCTATCCAATACCGCAGACCAGCAAAGATGATCCCCGAGCTCGTCGACCCGTCGCTGCATCTGCACAGGCCACTAGAGCCTAGAGGCCAGACACCCCCACCGTTTCTGGCGCGAAGTACTACTATGTATGTACGATGTAGGGTAGATATGCGGAGGAAATATCAGGCCATCGGTGCTAGCATGAGGTAGTGCTTCACGCTCAGGTACGCCCGTAGATGCTGCACCAGCAGTCCGATCGTCGGACTCGCCCAATAGAACGGGCGTGAGATGCACGACACAGCAGAGAACAATTCATTTTGCGCTCCCTGCCTGCACAGTGCACACCAGGGTTGATAGCCAAGCCCGACCACGACAGAGGAGGTGCATCTCGAGAACAACACGGATAATAATATTAATTAATCTTTTTGGATTTTCAACCATTCTCCTTTCCTGTCCTCGCACCTCGACGGCTCGACCGTTGCCAACACCGCGCCAAGCCCGCCGGTCCGACGGCAAATCGATGATTATGGCGAAAGTCTGGCGTCACAAAACCCCTCGCGTAACTCATTGCGGACATGGTGCTGGCGATGCCAAGATTGATCTGGATATTAAGCATTGCCAGCCGACGACCCGATCGCGTCCAAGAACCACGGGCACCTGGATGACTACGGGGCGGCGAGAATTCGCATCTGAGGCTTGACGAAGCCGTATGTTGTGCAACGTCTGCTGAGCACGGCAAGCGAAGGCTGTTTGAGCCGCTTTTCTCCCTTGCCGTCCGTCGCGTGTCCTTCTCTCCAACCCCCCACCCACACCCCCTGCGAGCCTCGTGTGCAGCCAGCTAACGATATAGTTACAGACCAAGTGCGCTGGTAAAATTGCAGCAAGACCTGGCTCTTTTAAGTTTTGGGAGAAGGGGGGTGGGTGAGGGAACGCACGGTGCAGCCGCCAGCTGCAGCTTGCGAATAAAACAACACAAACAAAGAGGAAGATCGCTAGGAGGGCAGCGATGGCGAGCGAGCGACGGTCTCACTACTGGCTATGAGGCGGTAGCTTCTTGCGCCGGTCACCTCAAGGCTCAGAGCCCCCACACGCTCGTCCATCCGGTGCCGCTGGTGGCCTCTGGAGACTGTGAGTTCATCTGTCGAACCGAGATAATGAAAGACGATGGCGGCGCTTTGGCGCGTGCTGCTCATGGCCTTCATGGCTGTCTCACCCTTGATTTGTGGGGCTCCCATGCTCCATCGATCAAAATTCTGATTGCATGTAGGGAATCCCCCAGTGGACGCGACGCGGTTGGATTATGCTCTGATTACTAGCTGCAGCGTCTGCAAGTTCGACAGGCTCTTGGCCGCGGCCAGCGCACATCATGCATAATTAGCGGTTGTCGATGAGTACGGAGACTCGTGCGAAGCGTCCTTCTAACCCTACCGACTCGCAAAGGCACGCTTCGCACGCATAGGCAGTTTCCGAGAGACTTTCATCGTAAACTACTAGAGATGGAAACGCGCGAGAGGGCGGTCGCCGTACCGACGCGGCAAAGAGAATTATCAGACGATTGCACACATAGCAAAACGTCGGCAAAGACACGGCACATGCTTTACAACCTACCGCCGGAAGATTGAGATAAACGGCCGGGAACAAGCCCGCCCTGGACGGGGAGCAAATCCACCCGTAAAAGTTGTTTACGAAAGTATAATCCAATTAAAGATCTCCTGTTGTACCACAAAAGCTTGCGGTTGCAGGCAGAGAGAGGAGGGGGAACCTCGTCCGGAAGCACGCACAGTTTCTGCAACATCGATGCTCACCTGATGCCTCCAGGGCGGCATGGTCTGAAGCGGATTCAACACAAAATGCAAGTCCTCGTGTTTTGCACGCCCCGTCAATCAAGGGCATGTAAGTAAATTTGCAAGAAACTCGTAAGATCCACATACCCAGGTATGTAGACGCAAATCTTTCCAAAAAACCCGTCTTTGTTCTTCCGCTTCGGGGAAATCGCCATCTTCATCGGGCACGAAAATGGCTCCTGGAACGGCGCACCACGGTACCGGTGTTTCTCTTGCCACGAAAGCGATACCGGAAAGACCCACCGAAAATCAAGGCACCTTGTTCGAAGTAGGCAATCCCTCTGTAGTAAATACGCCGAGGCCGGAATGCAGAGACGTTCTGAGAGTCCGCACGGCAAGAAGGAGTCGCAGCGTGACCTTTTGACCCCGAGACACATGAAACCATCAAGACCCTGCGAGCACTGCGAGACGGGTTGAAGACTGAAGAAATATGATACAGACCTAGGCATGGGCCCTACACAGGCGGGGTATGGAGTGGGATCGATGCCGCTATGAGAAGTTACAAGCGAAACAGTCGAGATTCCTGTACGAGAACACAACGTATAGATACAGGGGGCAACCAGTCAGTCCAGAATCCAGATATCTATCGGACCTGGTGGTTGGGGTAAGGGACTCGTACCTACCCAGGTAGGTAAGTAGAGTAGTTGGGAGTTCCCGCTGGCTTGAACCCCCGGGGCGGTATCGGATAGTCTACGGCACGAGTACGAGTACTCGTACCTCGTACGTACTGTTGGTCTGCCTACCTGCTCGCCTGCTTGCCTGCTTGCCTGTTCAAGGTCGGCGAGTGAGGGTCGACACACTTGAGGAGTTTCGTATGAGTACGAGTGGAGTACCTATCCTATTCTACGCATTCCTGTTTATAAAGAACTCGTTGTTTCGAGGCGGTCGCGGGGCTGGTACCTTAGAGGTTGAAGCCGAGAAGGGCACACACACACACACACAGAAATGTCCACTGCGTTCGTTTGTGTGCCTTGGACTCGTGTGCTTGTCTCCAGGGGTTTTCCATTTTCCCATTTTCGCTCAACTATTCTGGTGCTTTCTTTTGCCATCCGGCATCAAGATCCTACCAGGCTACCACAAGCCAGCAGAGCACCAGTGTTGCGGTAGTGAGGGCTTGACGCGCGGTGAAGGCGGCCACTTCGCCTTGTCCCCCCAATTATTATCTAGCCCTACCCATTTCTACGGGGCGTGCGTCCTGTCGAACAGATACTTAGTAGTACACTCGGCAGTGGCGTCGTTCAATGACGAGTAGTTGAGTTGTCTCAGCCTGCTTGCGACGAAAGCTGTCTATTGTTATTATTACTCGATTGCATCAGTCACAGACTCACAGCTTTACTTGGGCTTGGGGCTCACTACCTAGGAATCACTAGCGGCGGCCTACTATGTAGCCCTCCTTTGACTCTACCTCTAGCCTCTAGGTTCTAATAATAATGCAAGCATTACTATGTACTTTGAACCCAATCCTCCTCCTCCTCCAGGAAAAGGATAACCAACCCTGCTCGATCCTGCCCTCACCTGAAATCCTGCAACACAAAAACAAACCGAGCGATCTAACGGGCCTAGCATTGGTCTTTTTTTTCCTCTTGATTTCTATTTTCGCTTGCGGGAGCGACTGCGAAGTCATCGAGCATTGCCGCTGCGGAGTCAGGGAGTAAGCTTAAAAGGGCACAGGACGTCAGCATGCAGGTCTCGTACTGACAGCCTGCGAGCTAGAAAGAGACTACTATTCGAGGCAGAAGCGCGGGGAGGCCAAGATTTGGCAGTTCGATGACTCGGTGTGGACCGTGTGGAGGGTCGACTTGGACGGATGGACGTTCGAACAAAATGATTCCAACGATGATGATGATGATGATGATGATGATGATGGTGATGGTGATGGTGATGGTGATTATGGTGTTTGATCTGGTGCTGACGTTGGTGCTTGGCTTCATAGCAGTAATGATAACGATGGGTGGACGAGAGGGTCTGGATAGCCTGGGCACCACCGCCTTATCCCCCAGAACAAACTAAGGTACGGGCTGCAGCATTATTGTTGCCGTCAAGTGTTCAACGTTTTGGATACCAAGCTCGTTTGACAATCACATAAAGAATTGGGGTTTTCATGGCTCCCTGCATAAGACGGAATAGAAACATAGATACGAAGGAGACACCCACGCACCCTGATGACAGAAAGCGGTCTTTAGGTTCTTGGAATAATGCTCGGCGCGCGGTCAGGGCCCACAGCCCACACGTATTCTGTGATTCACCGCCGCCACCGTCAAATGAGGGCGTTCGCATCCGGTGGCGAGAACATCGTTAGAAGCCAGCCATCAGGCGAGGGGCAGAGTGGCAGAATAGTAGCGGAATAATGGAACAACAAAAACATTCGCTGGCTGTTCGAAGGGCCTTCCATCGAGCCTTCCATGGTCATTTCTACTCGCCTGACTCGCCGGCCAAGAGCAGCTACAGGCCAATCAACGGGGATCGGCACGTCCGTTGGACAGAGAATCACCAGCGATCACCAGCGATCCCCGGCGATCCCTTTCTTGCTTTGGAAGTTTGGAGACGGCGACGGAGACAAAGACGAAGACGAAGACGAAGACGGTCATCTGAAGTCTCTGTGCCAGGTGCCAGGTGCCAGGTGCCAGGTGGGCGTGGGTGGGCTGGCACGGTGTCTGTACTCTATAGACCTACCACCTAGGTATGTACGGATCCGTAGAGTACTATAATTCCAACTATAGTACCAACTACGAAGTAAAGTACCAAGTACTCGCGTACTCTCTCGGGTGTTTTGAAGTTCGCACACACCGCGGTTTCCGCAGACTACGAAGTACAGTACGAAGTAGGTGTCTCTCGATTTATTGCTTCGTAATTAGTAATTAGGTACATACCCTAGGATTGTTGTTATTATTACGGTTATTGTAATATTAAATAATGACTACATGTATGCAAACCATTTGACCATTAATAATTGACTGACTATTGACGCGGTGGCGGCAAACCCCGTGCCAAGACCGCGGTTCTTTACATGAGTAGGTACCTAGGTAGGTAGGTAGGTACCCACTCTACCTACTGTAGTACTGACGACTGTAGGTACACAGTACTGTAGTAACACCTTACCATGTACATAGTAGGTGATTGTGATAGCAGAGAAGTATCACCGAGACAAAACGAACATCTATCACACAACGACCCTGCTCGCTGGACACACCACAATCAACAATAATGCCACCGCCGCCCAACCCGGCCCTGCGACGCGAGGTCATTGCCATCTACAAAGGTACGTTCCATGTGTTCCAGCAGACAGACCGTTCCCCCGACTTCGAGGTTGCGGACTCCTTCGGTCTTGCAGGTCAATAGTAATACGACCCAATACGCGTACAAACGGATGATACCGTCCTAGGTGAGGGGGGTTTTCAACGAAGCAACCGATTTTCACCCTCCGCTGGCGGCAGAACCGCCTCTCTAGTGCGCGCTTTCCGCGTACTTCGTATTACCTCTCTCTCCCCGGGCGAAGAATAGGCTGGCTCATCACTTGTTCACGCTGGCTAACCGCGGATGGATGAGGCTCTCCTCGTCCAATTCAATTGTCCTTCGGTCGTTTTCAATTCGATCATTATCGACCGCATAGCTTGCCTCTCCGTGCATTCCACCCCCCAAAAGCCGCCTTCTCCGGCGAGTCCGCTCATCTCCTACCCTAGCTCACACCCTGAGCGTCCGCAGCAGTTTCTTTAGGGCAGTGTTACGCCGCCCCTTTCGTATCACACACATGGGGCCTGGGGTCTGGGGACAAGACGAACACCTGAAACCATCCGTATCGAGCCTCCCGCTGACACCCTTTAATAGAGCTACTCAATCTTGGCAAGAACTACCCCGACGGCTACGGCTATTTCCGCACGCGCCTGCACCGGGCTTTCGCCGGCCAGGCGGGAGTTACTGACGAAGATGCTATTCGGAAGGGCATCCAGAGGGCGGAGTTCGTTAAAAAGGGTGCGTAATTACTCTTTTACCAACGTTCGGAGCGGGTTTAGGGTCTGTTTCTGTCACTATACAGCATCTTGGCTAGTTCATAGAGTCTCCTCCTTCCTCATATGTCCGAGGACATCGATGGGGTGAAATAGGTCCCCGATCAGCCGTTGGGCAGCAGCTCAAGATCTAAGGCGCTTAACAATCGCTGAAAGGACCTACGCTAACATATTACTATGCAGAAATCGAAGCACTGTGAGTGCAATCTCAATCTCATTACTCGTCGTTCGTTATTGGAAAAGTCTATATGCAGCAAGAAGCTATGGTCCTCATGATCGATGGGCGCCGTTAAGCAAGAGACTCTATTGCTCTCCGCGCAAACATCCACCCCGCCCTTTTCGTGGTACCATTTTGTAAATCGAGGAGGTCTTGAAAACAGCCGCCCCAAATTCGCCCTCCATAACTCGTGTTTTGATATCCTGGATTTGTCCTTGACATCCTAAAGCTGACGTATTCCTTGCTTTACAGCTACTATCTCAAGCGATACCGTGCCCTTCGCCAACGCTATGATCCTATACAGTGAACACTACCTTTCCTACTCTCTCTTCTACCCGGTAACTACCGGCTTCATGAGTACGCTTTTCGGCACCACCAGACACCGACCTCGAGACATTCTCCGGAACTCGTTCCCTGGCCGTCTAGTAGATCGCTTGCCATTGCTGCCCACCAGCGGTCCCATTCGTCCTGACTCTTCTCGCTCTCAACCTTCAGGACGTGTTCTAGGGCATCTATAAACTGTACCGAAGTTAAGAGCGCCACGCGTCTCAGGCTGAGCTGGAAGCTACTCAATGCCTTGCCGGCCTCGCGCTCCCAGCGAGTCTCACCAAAGGGAATGGCGAGCCTCTTGCTACGAGGAGGCTGGAAGCGATCTTCTTCGACGCGCAGTGACCATTCGACCAGCGTGCACGGTGCGGCGGAAAGCCCGCGCTTGGTGAACGCCGATTCGACCCACGCGTTATAATCGGTCAGGAAGCGATTCTGGCTACTGGCAAACGGCGTGGAGCTATTCATGACAAACGCCCCGCAGGCGGCAGCCTGCTCGGCATCTTCGTCGCTGGTGCCGGGAGGCTGCTGCGGGTTCGGTAGCAGCGTTCGGAAGACGTGGTCTGCCTCCCAGATCTCGAGGACGCCACCAGGCTTCACTAGGCGACCCGTCTCTAGCAGGGTGCTGGTGCTACTAGGCGTGTTAGGCGTACAGAACGCCACGTCCTTGATGAAAACGAGGTCAAATTCACCCGTGGGAAACGGCCAGGGCATCATGCGGATATCATGCTGCACGTAGCGCCATGACATATTGGATGAGTTGAGGTCCGGGGCCAGCGGTGCGATGTCGAGCCCCGTAAACTGCACCCGCCGCCGCGTATGTTTGCGGAACCAATCTGCGCAAGCCGAGGACCAAAGCCCCGAGCCGCAGCCTACGTCGAGGACTTTGAGCGGAGGAAGCTCAGCAGAGGAGCGCCGCTTGTGCCGAGCTTGAGATTGACGACGGGGAGCGGGAGGGTGGGCTGAGCTGGTGGCTTCCGACTCAGAGTCCGACGAGTCCGAGGCAAAATCGTTGAGTACATCGTTGCAAAACGGCGCTCCGAAGAGGCGCATCAAAAGTACCAGGCGGAGACTTTGTCGGTGGACTTCGGGGAGGTCAACGGGTAGTGGATAAACTATGGTTGGGTCTCGGAGCCATCGTCTTCCAATCTCGTACTTGAACACCGGCCCTTCTCGAACCGTCCCCTGTGGAACCGTTTGGTGCTCTCGTTCTCGTAGTTGGTCGGCTATCAAGTGAGAGCTAGTTCCCGCGGCAGTGGAGGCTGCGCGTGACCTCGCCTGAGCCGGTGGTATATTTTGTGGTGGGGTCGTGCTTGATGAGGCTGGTGATGATCCTGGAGCTGTTGAGCTAGGCGGGTTCGAAGGTGTTCTAAACTGAGAGCCCTGTGACGGTTGTGGGGATTGTTCGCCGGGTCTGTTACTATAGCCAAGCTTGAACGACTGAGAAGCAAACTTCTTCCCTCCCTTTCCGGAGCTCATATCTTGAAGCTGTGCCTGCGTGTACTGTGACTGCGCTATAGTCACTCCAACACCGGCCTGTCTCCTGCCCTCGCGGGGGTTGTAGCCCACTTCGCTAGAGCTATGGCCGACGCTCGCCTTCCTACCGGAGCTCGGGGGCGGACCGCCTCTACTCGCGAAATCTCCACTTATCGTATCCCGACGCGGAAGTGGTGACTCGGACTGCCTCTCCGAATAGCCAAGGCGACCCTGGCTGGGACGACGCGCCGTCTGTCCGGCCTGCCTCAGCCCCTGTCCTTCCTTCCGAGGTACCGGCGGCGACCGCTCCTGGACGGGGCTTCTGACGGTCTGGGAGCTCGAATGTGCGTCTATACTCTCTCTGTCTCTCGCGAGCACTCCTGGAACGGGCTTGCGATGTATTGGAGTCTTTGACCTCTCGCCTTCCAACTGCAGAGTAGTAGTAGTAGTAGCAGCAGTAGCAGTATTATTATTATGATTATGATTATTATTATATATATTATTGTTATTATTATTTTTATTTCTTTCTCCTTTCCCTTCGAACACGCCCTGCGGGATCCCTATCAGCGGAATCCCGGCAACGGCGGTCACCGCGGCGCTGGTCGACGCGGCGCGCTGTCGCGACGAAGCCCGAGACTTTTGCGTCGGTTGGTGCAGGTTATGCAATAACGAAGGAGGAGGAGGAGGAGAAGAAGGAGATAAAGGCGACCTCGAGGTGTTTGGCGACGAGGCGTGCGCAGGGCGAGGAGGTGGGGCCTGCGAGGACCTGAGAGACTGCTGCGGAGACGTCGTCGTCGTTGTCGTCGTCCTCTCTTCGGTGTCGTCTCTCAGACGATCCCCAGGCGCTTGGGACGACTGCGGCGAGAGGTTATGGTATCCCCTGCCGCTACTCGGCGGGCTGACGATCATGGGTGGTGGTCGGCGGAGGGGAACGAAGGGAGTTTCATCAAGGCCTCGCTCAACTGAGAGTCGTCCGAGAGAGGGGAACAGCGAGCACGAGCAGGAGCAGGAGCGGTGAACGCCGTTGGCCAGTAAGTAGCTGAGGTCGGCGGGGTGGGGGGTTGGCTTGGGAGTTGCTCCTGCGAGTCTGGATTGGTTTGAGTACGAATACTCGGACAAGTACACCTTGATAGGGAAGTAGCGAAGTAGCGAAGTAGCGAAGTAGGGATAGTTGGAGGGCTGCAGGGTGGGAGAGTGGGAGGAGAGTGGGAGAGTTGGGAGAGTGGGAGGTAGGCAGTAAGTAGAGTCGAGTAGGTATGTACGAGTAGGTTAGTTAGGGCTTGAGTAGTTAGTGGTGGGGGGTTGGCAGTGGGCAGAGTGGGCAGAGTGGGCAGTGGGGATCCGACGAGACAATGGGGGATTCGTGAGCTTCGTCGAGTCAGCTGTGATCCATATGGTCCATACGATCCATATACGGCGTATCCAAGGCCTGCATTTTGTGCGCGTCCATGACGAGAGGATGAATGGGTGAATGGGTGAATGAATGAATACTGAATAATGTTGGGGTGGGTGGACGTCGATAATGTATTACCTACCT
>JANIPN010580203.1:0-11951 GCA_027478595.1 Erythroxylum anguifugum
GAAGATCGTGAGACCAGGGAGCGTGGCGTGTCAGCCATTCGAAATGCTCGACGCAGTCCTAACTCGCGTGAGCTCGTCATACGTCCTCGCTATACACCAATGGTCCCAGCCGTACAGACTTCGTGCCTTTCTCCGGGGGTGGGAACACGTCTGGATCACCGTCGTCCGCATCACTATCATAGTGTTTGTCCGGGCAATCCCGGTCCTGACCGTAGACCACGTCACTTTTCGTAAGGACCCACTGTTGCCGACGCAACACCCATTGCACTTGCTGTTCTGACGACATGCGGTTCAGCCCTGCATGTCTTGGCACACATAGTATATAGCCGAAATAGCTGGTATTTCTCAATACATCATCATCCATGATCACCATGTTTTAGCGTATTGTGCAACAAATGGTAGCTTCGGCTGGTGTCGGTACTGTGGCTGGTGTCGGTACTGCGGCTGGTGGTGGTGGTGATGCTGCGGTTGGTGGTGGTGGTCGTAGTGGTGCTGCGGCTGGTGGTGGTGGTCGTGGTGGTGCGGGGCCGACGGTTAATGTTTCCGAGAGCATTGTTTGTGTAAGTCTGGTTAGTCCCCAGTCGTATGTGTAATAAGCTCGCTTAGAGGCGAGTCGTAGTTAACGGAAACTTAGTTTGCCGTCGGGACCGGTGTCCGAAAATCCTAGACTATCGACTTCATATCCAGTAGGGTCTAGGTTAATGATTTTTTGATTACGGCCGGGCCCATTGTGATGGCCACCACGTCCGCGTCGTCGGCCGCCACGTTGATCTTTACTGACTTGAACGAGTTTATGAATCGTATGATAGTTGTGGTTGGCAGACATTGTGAATAACTTAACTGTTTAATCCTTCCATCTAACGAGAGGCGAAAGAGCCTCGAATGATTCTCGAGGGCCGATAACACACGCGACATGGACGGGGGTCAGGTTCGCGGCGTCGGGCGTGGTGGATGGTTGCGGAAACAGAGGAGCGCACTCGTATCATGAACCTCCTTTCAATCGCCTGGTGTGATTGGTAGGGGAAGGAAATCCCCTCTTTCGTGCTCTCCCAAATCCCTGAGGGCGGAGGCAACCGCCAGTGTTCAGACGCCGCCCAGGCGGAATCCCAGTGAGCCCCACGATGTTTCCATGGATCGATTCTCAGTGTGAGGGAGCAAGTTTTTACCCAAGGTTGACAGGGTTATATCTTGCTCAACCTCGCTCGTCTCGGCATTGCTGCCTAGTGAGTCGCAATTTTTTCAGGAGTAGCTTGCGAGTGGTTTCGACCATCTTGCTTGCAAAGCTCACCGGTCACTCGAACTGAACAAGTGTCCGCATACTTTTCGAGGCGAGAAGTACGCATAAGAGCAGCTACTCTGAGATCTTTGCTCGTCGATTACATCTACTCTATTGTTTACTGAGATCTTTTGGTCGCACACCATCTACGTGATCTTCGACACGGCTCTCGCGATGTCTTTGGTCAATTGGACCGGCTTTGACGCCCGGCAGGTGGGTGACCCACACTACGATTCGCTGTGGAGAGTTTTAGACGTCGCAAACTTTTCGTACCTCGAGCAACGAGCCTGTACCGTCCGGCATCGCCTTGACGAATCGCTGCCACCAGATCTGACCTGCACCATCGACACGGATCGTTCGAAGTTTTCGTACGGTCGATCGAATGTCCTCCTCAAAGTCAACTTTTCGGACGGACTACTTTGGGTTGCCCGAGTCCCCTACGCGGATACGGCGCTCGCCCACGAGCTCCATCAAGAGGTGCACACATTGAAATGCGTTCGTCAACACACTGTGATCCCAGTACCGGAAGTCTATGACTTTGATGCATCCTCGGATTCGCCGTTCGGATTTCCCTACATGCTGATGGAGTTTATGATCGGGCGGCCTATCGGAGGCAGTCCTGCTCGCGTTGTTCCAAAGCAGTATCAGCCTAAGGTTGCTGCTCAGTTTGCCCAGATTTTTACCGAGCTTCACAAAATTCAGCAACCCACGATTGGCTATCTGAACGGTGCCGATAACGAACCATCGGCGACTGGTTCTTCAGGAAACGAAAGCCGTACGGAAGAAGGAGGTCTCAGCAATGGATCGTCTGAAATCGCGTCTCGATATGACAGAGATTCATCCTATGAAATTTTCTTAGAGCGTCACTCATCCATTGTCGAGAATTTTCGAGAAGAACACGGCAATGACCCAGAGTGGACTGCCGCGCTTTGGATCTTGAAAACCGCCGTCATCCATGCCCTGAGGCCGAGCCTATCTCACGGGCCCTTCCCTCTATGTCACATGGACTTTGGTTTTCACAACCTACTTTTTGATGACGACTACAACCTTACTGGGGTAATTGATTGGACTGGAGCGCAAATTATGCCCTTCGAGCGCCAACTTTACAACTCTGAGTGTCATATAAGCCATTTGATGCAGAAGGAATACAAAGACCCGATTCTCGCTTTCAGGAGACTTGTCGCCGAATCACTCGAGGAAATATTTGTCACTGGTGACATCACGTCTAAAATGACGGTAAGCAGTCACCCAAACCTCGAACGACTACGGGACCTGTACTCCAGCGCGGAAGAGTGGTCGTCTCCTTATGCGGAATTCCTCATGTCTGAGGATTTCGACATCGTTTGCAGATTTTTGGATGTCGGTACCAACGGACGCGGTCTATTGTTCATTGGAAAGGAACTTGCAAGCCAGATGTCCAAGGGTAAACTCAGCTGGGAGGCATTGGTTGAAATTTTCGGATAGCCCTGCTGAGATTTTCGAATTCTTGACAGACGATTTCATCTTAGGTAGAGATCTGCTTTCCTTTACGCCTCGGTGTGTTAGTCACACTTGGAGGAAAGGATCAAGAACGCGGATAGATTTAGGTAATAGACTTTGCCGAAATTATGGATCTTTGTAATGAGGAGCAAATCGAGACTAGACAATTTGGATCAAGTTGTATACCAATCCATAACGCCCGCAGCGGACGAAACTTCGCGCCACGCATCGTAGGATAGCTCTCGTAGGCCATACACAAGCTATTACAGGATACGTTGGAGGTCAATACGCAGGTATTGAGACTTTCTAGTGTTGGATAGGCACGTGGGCTTCGTGTCAATCATGTATCATTTAGTTGAGAACGGGGGGCTCATGCAGCCTTACCAGCATGGAGAGTACACTCTATTCATATTACAGAATGCAGACACGTGTTCAGTTTGAGTTTCATCGCGCAAACTCGCTCATCCGAACCAGTGTGCCCGGGTGAAATCCGCTCATGACCCAGCTTCCCATAAGGCTATCCGGGAGCGGACCGGAACCTGGATCGGTCGAACCCGGGCGAAACGTCGCGCTACGCATCATGGAATAGCCCTCATGGGTCATGTACAAGAAGCAGCTATTGCAGGGTGTATGGGAGGTCAATACAAGACTTTCTAGTGTTGGATAGGCACGTGGGCTTCGTGTCAATCATGTGTCATCTAGTTGAGAACGGGCGGGCCATACCAGCATGCAGGGTACACCCTATTTGTGTTGGACTATATCACTATTAACGCCTGTTTTTGCTGTTTGGCTTCGTTGTACACGATTATTCAACGCAATATCCATACGTTGCCCAAGTATTTCTACACACTAAGATGCTATTTCACATATATATGCCTTACACCCTATTTAAATTACTCGGTGGATATGGCTGGTATACTTTGAAGACCGCGAATTCAATTCTTCTAAGAAAATTCCTGCTTGACCCTAAACGTCGCGCCTTTCGAGGCCAAGCTTGGCTTAGCAACAAAGTGGTCTCGAGCAATGTCGATGTCTCGAGAGCGCACCGCGTCCGCAAGCTCGAATTCAAAGCGCCGGTTTATGGTTGCAATGATATGGTAGAGATTGGCATATGCGAGACTAGCGGAGACATGGATCAGTTAAGTCAAGGGGGATACAGAGCGCGTACTGGATGCCAATGCACATTCGGGGCCCACGTCCGAAAGGAACAAACGCCAGCTCCATTCGCTTCAGTTGGTCTGGACTAGCATCCAGCCATCGATCGGGTACAAATTCCCGAGGCGAAGGGAATATTTCGGCGTCATACAAGGCGTTCAATGGACTCATCCCTATGTAGGTCTAGTAGAATTGTGTCAGCATGTCGACACTCAACTGTGGAAGCAGCTTCATGCCTACCCCAGCGGGTATCGTCCATTCTTGGTATTTGAGTGGTTCGTGGGATACCAAAGGGAGACGGCTGCATACTGGACATGTGATACGGAGCCCTTCTTTAATGACTGCGGTCTTGCGGAGCCTTAGCCCGGAAATGATTGGAACGATAGTTGGCAGGTAGCTGCTCACCAGATATGGTAACCTCTCTAGCTGCTTCCATCCCACCACCGAGGATGAAGTGGGCATCACGGTCCGTAGCTCCTCGTTCAATCTTCTTGCGTACGTAACGTTAGATGCTAGGAAGAACATGACGGTAGCAGCTACATTAGAGGTAGTGTCACTTGCAGCAGCTATGATGCTTAGTGCCTCCTGTGTCATGCGCTCGACACTCTTTTCCTCCTCTGGTAGAGGGCTTTGGAGGATCTGGTGGAAAATGCTAGCTGCTTCGCCTTCGGTCCAATCATAGAGGCCAAGTGTTTTTGCTTGATATCTCTCGACCAGTTTTCGGATGTCGCGGCGGGTGTTCTGAAGCATTGCGGGGTTAGCATTTCACTCGAGGTGCAGACTTACATACCTGCTCGAATTCCGCAAATGCAGCCATGAGTGGATTTAGCAGTCGTACAATCCGTAAGGGCAGCATCTGCATCAATTTTACAATTCCAGAGAAGTGCCGCGCCACTGGCACGAACTCAGAGACACCAGTCACCATATCATTCCACTGCGGCGAGAAATACTCGTCATCGAGCGCGTTCGCGCAGCGGCCCAAGGCTTCGTAATGGTAATTAGCATCAGTCTCTCGAAGACAAAATCGACGGTCGATGCTCACAGTACTCGGTGGCAATGTCAACTATGCACGCAGTGAATGCGTTCCTAGCATGAATCACCTCATTCAAATTATACAGGTGGCTGATCGCATTGCACATAACGGCTGTTTTCGCCTGAAGTAAAGACTCCAGCTTCTGTACAGCTTGGGTCGAGAAATATGGAAGCAGAACCCGCCGACGCGAGCTATGCAAATTGTGATCCACGGTGCCAAATGCTAGGGTCCGGGTTTCAGCCTGTATCCATACGCACGCAGGAAAAAGGCACTCACCGGCAGATGTGGTTGCAAAGATTCGTACCATATACGGGACTTTGTCCCGTTGGACGCCAAGTGCATACAGCTCTCTACGGAACTCAAGGTCGTCTATGTGAAGCTCATTGGGCCCAACGCGCACAATGGATCCTGCTAGGAGTTGGCTTTCAGCGTTTTTTTGGACTGTTCGATACGTACCGTACTCTCGGTGCATTCGGAAGATTTCGTACATGAATTGACCGCCAGGAGAGACTATTAAGTCAAAATATGTATCATACCAACGTGAAGCCCCGGCCAATCGTGGCCCAGGGAAATTGGCCAGTGGGTGTAGAAATGCATTATATATCAGGTAACTGATGTATGTAAGACAGCACACAACCGCACTGTAGTAGAGCTGAGATGAGAACCTATCAAATTCCATGGTCATTCCAGTCGTATGCATGCATCAGATAAAGAGGAATGTCACGTGGTGCAATAATCACCCTAATGGGTTTCCGAATGCTGGATTACCCACCGTGGGTGGTGGGCGGTTATTTAAACTAATACGTAGGGGAGGGTACGTGTGGTCTTCGGACTTCTCCGATCGATTTGGACTGCACGCAATATCAGGCCCATTTGGTCCCTCCACTACAAGCAAGGGCCACCAATAGAAAGGCGGTAGGGAGTAAAAGGGGGGTGTTCCTCGATTTGAAGGAGTGCATACACTCTCACTCAGAAGCTACCGCACAGCCATCTTTCGCGCTTCCTGGGGCGGTAAGAAAACACTGCCATTCATTTTCCAAGCTTTCTACTCTTTGCCTTGGTAACCATCCGCGATGACATCCGACATCTGCTCGGCCAGGGCATACATGGGCACCATATACGCGCAGGACAGAGGCACTGGTACTACGCTAGCGTCTACGATGCGCAGTGAGTTATCTATCGTCCCCAGAACGCGGCACTCGGCGTCGACGACCTTTCCCATGGCGTTGGTGCCACCCGAGTGGAAGAAGACGCTGGCCTGGCGCGCGACCCGCGCATCGATCTCCTCGTTGCTCGACTGCGAGGTGAGCACCGGAAAGCCCGCCGGCGCGATTTCGGTCTCGACGATGTCGCGTCCGGGCGCGGTTTCGAACGCGCTCAGATTGCGGCGGATCGCCGCCCGCATGACGGCGCGATCGGCCTCCGTGTGATACCAGTTCGGATCGATGACCGGGTCTGCGGCTGGGTCGGTCGAGACGAGGGAGACGTGTCCGCGTGAGGTGGGGAGCAGGTTGAGCACCCCGACGGAGAGGACGCTGCCGTCGAGTGGAATATTCATCTCGGTCAGCGGCACCTCGGTAGGAGCGTACATGGGGACCAAGAGATAGTGGCTCCGCGGTGGATGGATCAACGGGTGTTCGGGCGAAGGCGTATCGCCATCGATACGCAAAGCTTCAGAAAGGGCCTCCGTCGGGGCGCTCTCGATGATCCCGTAGTCCGTCGGAAAGCCAGCAGTGTAGCTGGGATCGTTAAACTTGGGGTGCGGCGCGCAGAGACCTTTCTCCGGGTCGCGGATACGAAAGAACTGGGTGAATGACGTGTGTTCGTGGAGGTGCTGTCCCACATCCGGCGCATCGATAAGCGTTGTGATGCCGTGCTTTTGTAACTGCGTCGCTGGTCCGATCCCCGAGAGCATCATGACTTGCGGCGAGCGGCTCGCGCCGCAGCAGAGAATCACCTGAGGGGCTTCGATAGTGCGTCCCGAAGCCAACTCGGCACCGGTGGCGCGGATCCCGCCTTCTTCTTTGCTGAGGATGATACGTTTGACGGTCTCACTGGTGAGCACCTCGACGCCGTGGAGGCCATAGGCCTTACCGGCCGGCTGGCGCTTCCCCTCGCGCCAGGCCTCCGTCCACGGACCGATGCCTTTGTTGTCGCCGCTGTTCGGATCGGGGTTGGGCGTCACCCCGATATCGCGATACGCCTGGTGCATCTTCCCCGTCAGTGGATATGTACGCGAGAGCGCCGGTGTGGTATGGATCGGGCCTTTATAGCCATGCTCCGCGGCTGTAGCACAACTCGGATCATGGTGATGCTCGGTCCGTTGCATATATGGCCGCTGGCCATCGTAGCTCCACCGCGCATCGCCGACCGTGCGAGCCCACAGGTCATAATCGGCACGGTCCCCGCGTAGCCAGCCGCCGTAGTTCCTGCCGTCGCGCGTGAGGAAGCAACAGAGAGAGATCGAGATATGTACTTACACCGAACTCGACCCCGATAGCACCCGCCCACCCGCGTAAAACAGCTGCCGCCCTCCCAAGCCCGTTTGGGGCGCGGTCTTATAGTTGTATTGCAGAGGACCATTGTGCAAACCCAACGTCGCCATCGGCTCGATCAGCTGGGGATTGGCGTGCTCATCGGGTCCCGCCTCCACGAGAACCACGGTGGCGGCGGGCAAGCGCTGCTTGACCCGTGTGGCAATCACACTGCCGCACAAACCGCCCCCGAGGATGAGGAAGTCTGCCATGGTGGGATGAGGAGCGATGGCTGGATCCGTAATGTGTGTGGTGGTGGACCGGCGGTGTGAGAGAAAGGTGAAAGGCTCCAAATACCCAGAGGAAAAGCGAACCGGACACCCACCCAATACATACTATCTCCATCGTCTCCGGCGAACCCCGCTTTCTACGCCGCTTTGTTTTGATTTCCGGGGCATGCAGTGTGTCAGTGTGCCCCCTGGGTGCCTTGCTTTATCGGTGGCTCGGGGGGGAAGCAAGGTAGGCACGCATGTGGGATCTGCAAGCAGGTACTAGTTCTATGCTAGAGAATAATGTAATGCAAAAGGCGGAGAGAGCTCTTGCAAGCAAATTCCCAACACGTTTAGCTCGTTGCTGCTCTTTTGCCCTGCATTTTTGTGGCCTAGGAGCGGGGTAACTTTCATTGTGATTTCGCGTAATACCAGTTATTTTACACGCAACACGTAACACATAACACGTAATATCCGCCTTTACTGTGCCGCCCGTCCCTTCTTGAACCATTCCCATCGAAACTAGGCGCCCCGGGTTCTTTCAAACCTGCTCGTCACCTTTGACTTTGAAGGGTAAGCAATCGCTGCTTTCGTTATCTGAAATTCTCCGCCCACCTACTCAACAGCGCCATACTTTCTACCCTAGGTGGGTGTATACCATATCTTCGACATCCCTGTAGGATGACCGGGACCAGAGTCCACAGGATACGCGGAGAGGCTACGTTGGTGGTCGAAGCTACTGCTCGCTTGAACTTTAACGTTAAGGTTTGGGCTGTTGTCAACGAAGGTGTCTCGATGTGTCTCGCTAGTTTCAAGGAAGCCTCCTAACATCGGGTTTTACGTTCTTTGCTGGCGGGTAAGCGGCTGATCTCTGTTTCCCTGGCCTCCCGCGTGTGACATGACGCGGACATCATAGGTCGTGAGGATTCCGGTGCGAAGGTCCTCATCGTCATACTTGCGTCGCATCTCGGCGAGAACATGTGACTCGTTCAAATCACGGAGTGCCGTACCTGCCTGATCAGAATATATGTGTTCTTGACTCGACTTTGACGCCAGAACCTCGCCCGTAGACCGCTGATGCTTACGGAAAGTATACTTAGAACCAGGATGTGAACTTGTTTGGTCCGTTCGTCGGCCCAGGGTCCGCTCAATGAGAGGTAGAACCGCTGGTAGGGATCCGGCGATGATGACCACATTGATTTCGGTGGTGCACCATGAGAACAGCAGGACCGACAGGCGAGTCAGATCAGCCGTGCGATCCAAGTCTGCCGGAAGCATACAGATCCGGACTACAGCTACGGAAAATGCTCTATTCTGTCATCAGCGCTGCTCGTACGAAAGACGGGCCACTGTGGGCATCTTCAGGAAAGGGGCGTCGACGTACACAACTCCCGAGCTGAGAAGACCACAGATAAGGAGCTTTCTCTTCAGTTTCATCTGTAAGCCCCAGACCATATGTACTGGAATCGCAGCAAAGAGGAGATCGCAAAATGCAAGGTAGCCTATAGCAATCGATTAGTCTTTACGTATTTTTCCGGACCTGTAACCTACCGCCGATAGCTTGCGCATTTGCGACAATGATGGCGGGATCCCAGCACATGCCTGGTTGCGACATGTCCCATAGGCGCGATGTGGGAGTGCATTGCACGAAGATCATGACAATTTCCGATAAGCTCCCCGCCGCGATGATCGCCGGCACCGCCCAGCACACCACCCTGCGCCAGCGACAAGGCGAGTGGATGCGTAGAATCAGACTGGCGATGGCGGCCTTGCCGGTGACGAGGGCGACGATGACCCAGACCTGTGAGATCCAATTCAGTTCCTGGGCGAGGGCGAGCTGGTGGGCGGGAAGCGGCGAATAGCCCGTTGCGCCAAGGGCTGTGAACACTGTCCAGGTAACCGTAGCTGCCAGACTGAATACCTGCACATCGGTTTAGCAACGGGGATTCCTTGCAGGATCGCCAAAGAGAGGCCGACAGACATACGAGTGAAAGGAGCATCCAGTAATCGTCCCACCAGATATGGGTATACTTGAGACGGCAGAAGAAGCGAAGGGCGACGAGGACGATTGCAAGGGAGGTAAACGCCCAGGCCACGCCCATCAGAATCCCTCCCTGGTCTTGAGGCATCGTCGCGGGTGCTGAACGAGATGTTGGCGATGTCTGCGGGAAACGAAGTCTCCAGAGTGAGGAGGTTGAGAAGAGAACATTCTGTCTAAGTTGTGGATGCAATTCCTCTAGTCTCAGGGCAGGGCTCGATGTGATAGGTAGGGCGCCCCGTACGTCAGATCGACTTGCCGCCTCCGAGGAGGGTTGGAGCTTTCGCAATATAACCTTTCCTTTGTTACAGCCATCGACCGAGGTCGTGGAAATCTATGTAACTACATAAATCAATTAATTGCTTAGACCTGAGACGTGTAGGTCATTGCCTGCTCTTCAGATGATGATTACAAGATCCAAAAATCTCCGAAGATTCTACGTGGTGAGAATCTTATAGATGGCTCTAGCCATCTCCTTCACACTTTAGAAATACCTACTATGATGAGTTACCGTTTAGAGTCAAAATTCGAAGAGCAAAGGGCCTTCAACCTCCTCATGAACCGGATGTATTAAATCACACTCTACAGAATATTTGGTAACAGGTTCAAGTAGCATGTGGCACGACGCTGGGAAGAGGGAAAGCGAACAAGGTTGCTGATCCGTAGCAGCGCATAAGCGAAGTCTATGCAGCATGCGGCCAGTCGGAGGGCACACTAAGCGATATTCTGTTTCAAGTAATACGACACCTAAGACTAGATCTCCGCCTGACCCCCAGTATACTGTTTTTAAATACTATATGACATAGGTTACAAATGAGATTGTCGCGAGCGCATATCGGGTGTCCACCTTGAGACCAGCTCCAGCTGTACTGTGTATTTTTTATCTAATAGTTGAATATACCCCCCAAGTAGACTTTCCGCTGCCTTTGAATCAGGCCTCCCGGGATGCCTTAAAACCCCCGCTTTTGTCGGTGCATTCCTTCTCTCATCAGTCGGGCGGGCACTACCTCCCCGATCTACAGACGCTAAAAAGGTCGATCACCCTTCCTCGGACTATCCGTGCAAATCAAAAGCCCCTGACTCGTATTCCCCAGCCTTTCCTCTGGTATTTTCTGGCACCCCCCCTTCGCCCTGAGGTGGATTCTAAGCCAACCATCATGGCCTAAGCAGACGTCATCGGCCGCGCCTTAACCCGGCGTGCATAAGTAGTAGTTTTTTGGCTCCTAAGTATGATGCCTTCAGTGAGGCGGTGCGCGAACTGTACACGCGCGCGGCACCCGATAGGTTAACGTAGCCGCCCGAGATCCGCCACTGAGGCAAGGTATATCGGGGTAGGGTGGTCGATCACTCTAGCGAAAGGGGGAAGCTTCTCGTCTGTATGTATTACTCGCTCAATCCAACAGAGGCAGGAGCGCCAGTAGATCAAACCGGCGGGATGATTTCTTGGGTACCGGTGACCACTTTCAGGGGTCAGCTCCGTCTTTTGGTTTTCTATACTTACTATTGTCACTATCCAAATCCGGCCACGTATCTCCGCGGAACAAGCGCGGATATGACAAAATGCATTCGCGATGAATGCTTTACTAGGTCCCCTACGGTCCGTCCCGTGCCGGGAGCTGAGGGCAAACTGATCTGCATCGACTACCTTTTTGATCTTTCATGTGCGTTCTCCGATGTACCTCTTTTCTAACATGGCCATCACTCCATGGCAATCACTAGCCCGATAGCACTCCGAGTACAAACGCCTTACGGTAGATTCACCTTTCCTCTCGCATTTCGTTGTGACCTATACTTCAACAACCTCTGTTTCTAGCAAGATCCCTGTACCGGCAGAACATGCTTGGTATTAAAATCTGGGTTAGGCTATTACGAAATAGTGAAGTAGATAAATAGTCAAGGTCCTAGCGAGCCATCCGCCAGGGGGTTCGACCAGATCTCGATAAAAGTTCAGCCAGGCCGGCCGCGAGCAACGACCGCCTAGAAACAATACTCTAAATAAGGTTTCGCTTATTCGGAGCTCACACGACTTTAAGCGCTAAAGATGGGATGGGGTCTACTTTTTTACCTACACAGGAGTACCAGCCATCAATAGGATATCGTTGTTAGTGGTCGATGATCCGGTGCTACCAGATGGGCTTTCATTGTTCAACTGTCATAGACGTAATCAAGATGACCTACTCAACTAGCGAGAGTGCAACGGAAAGATGAACCCTCTCCTGGCTTTTCA
>JANIPN010580636.1:0-11946 GCA_027478595.1 Erythroxylum anguifugum
CCCATGTGCCCGCAAAGCGCAGGTAGTTCGGCGGGGTGCTCACACGCCTAAGGGCGACAACAGCGACGACGACGGCATCCACACCCACGTAGCCACCGGCAGCAGAAGCGGCAGTCGAAGCAGAACCGAGTGTAGAAGTCAAAGTAAAAAGCAAAAGCAGCTTCCGCACTCACCGTCCTCGAAAAAGGCTACGGCGCAGGGATCCTAGCTACCTACGCAAGCTCCTAGGGTAGATGCGCGCGAAGGGCAGCGGGCTGCCGCAACAGTATCTCCCGCTGTGCAGCTGGGCTTGCTCCGCTTGCCCTGTCTATGCCAACGGAGTGGGGTATGATGTAGTCAACTGAACGTGCAGTCTCAGACGAGGCTATCGTATTATTCCAGCACGTCTACATTTATTGACCAATGCTAGTTGTCAACGGTACATCTAGACTGATAGTAATACAGCGATGTGGAAGACATAATTAGTCCAAGAAGAACCCATATGATCACCAATTAGCTATCAGAAAATTGTTGTTAGAACCCGCTGAGCATTAGTTACCACACATATAAGAGGCGAGATGGGACGAGATTGAGGAAACTTTTCATCGGAAGCGTCAACCACGTCAGGCTATCATATTGTTAACTACTCTATCTACAGGTTTTCGATGATGTTCTTTTTCGCATATCTCATGTACTGGCCCTTCATGTCTAATGTTCGCCATCACGGTTGGGATACCATACGTCGAGGTAGGCTGATAATAAACCATAGAGTCTTCGAAGCCTTCAAAATAAAATTCTTCCAGCCGTCCTGCCTGTGTTCCTTACATGCATCTGTTAATCATCCCAACACAAGTCCAGCCAGATATAAAACATTCTTCTACCACTCCTTTCAGACGGCTAAGCTTGTAGCCCGAAACTAATCTTTAATTCACCCGGCCCATAACTTCTCCAAAACTATAGTTTCGGCCGTGCCGTTGTCTTTCCGGCTCCTCTGTCCTCTTCCGTGGGCTCATTATCTGAAGTCTCTGACTTCAAGCTCACAGGATCACCTAACAGTGTTGGGTTCGATTTCGCCGTCTCTTCGAGGCTTTTTGGCTTACTGTCATGGCCGGTTGACTTCGCGCCTTCCTCGCTTTCGGTTGGCACTCTGTCCGAAGCTTCATTCTTGAGCGATATTGGGTCACCTAGGAGGATCGGGTTCTTCTTTGCAACATCTTTGAGTGGGTATAACTTGTCGGAAGACATTTGGGTGGACTTTGGGCTAGACTTTTAATTTTCCAAACTCGTTGATACATAACAACAGAAAGTCAAGGCGACTGTGCAGGCTTTAATAAACCTTAATCTTCCAAGCTAGAAATTTACCTAGGTTAAATCTTACCATTTATGTATCGTCTATGCATTATTTATGGTGTTACGCGAGATATTCACGTGTTAACGTACATACTGACGTCTTCCATTTTCTCTGGCGCGTGGTGGCTGTGACCGGTTTTTGGTTACCGCGTGGATCTGCTTTAGCCACCTTGATCGGCAGACCCACGATTGGACCCACTCTGTAGGACTTTGCCACCCAATGTCATGTGCAAGCATATGAATTGTAAACTTTGTTTAAACTTATCATTGACTGACGAGAAGCTGGCATACATCATCACCTTTCAATTAGTTCATTACGCTCAATCGTAGCCCTGATGTCCGGTCACCTTAGTCACGATGATCATTGGATGGAATCAAAATTCAATGTTCAATAGTAGAGCACTGCCATACTTTTAAACGTTATGAGTAGATGATCATGTACGATAGCTGGAACTATGAAACCTCACCAGCCTTATTTTATCATACTTCTGATAAAAACATCTCTAACCATAGAAACAAAGAACTCACGTTGGAACTCTTTACATGTATTCTGGACGAGATTGGATTTTGATCACCACTTTTTATTTTTGTTGAGTCAAACACAAAAGTCTCAAGACATAATCAAAAAGAATCGGTATTGGAATTTTATCAAGCATTCTTTACATTTTTCTTTTCCACAGTAAGTTATTTGGTGTTATTTCAGATCAATGGAATGTGGATAACCGTGTCGAGGCAAGAACATTCCAGGCCAATAAAAGAAAAGAACCTTCTGAACAACTACAGGACATAATGTATTATGTCAGTTCTATTTTTTATTCCTCATGGCTAATATAAAAGAAATGCATTGGACAGGACTCTTTCTGGGACCTGATTCACTTGCATTGAAAATAGAGAGAGTACGATCGGCATATCTCTATCGCTGTCTAGTCTTACATTCTGAAAAAGCGAATCCTAATGTCAAAAGCCGAGCCATCTCGGAGTTAGGTTCTTTATATGGCCGAAATCTCAAAACTACAATTCGGACGCCTGATCAGAGGCCGATGATGGAGGAGTGGCAAAATCTGTTGATAGATTTGAGTCGCTGGCCCGAGGATGATAACAACGTCAGCATGATGGATGCCAAAGGCTCTTCGCGTCAACTTCTTCCCTATCTTTTCGGCGATGCTCTGAACCGTGGTACTATGACTAAGACCCAAGATGACTCTATAGAGCTATTAAACAGTCTTCGCTGTTTTATAAAATAGGTACTTCATTCAAGTTTAAAACATCGACTAGTCTAGAAAGTGCCAGGCTTATAATGGCCATGATCAAGGGCAGCCACTTCATGCTTACGCCAGGCGCAGCTTACCCTCGGTCTACACACGGTTCAACTCAACATGAGCCTTGTGCTTAAATGACTTGAGAGGCGCATACCTCAAATCATATGGTTAAGTGCCACGGTTTGAACAAAAGTAACGATTACATTCTCAATTTAACGCCACCATGGTACAAATTCAGGTGTCCAGGCATTATATTGACATGGCATTCTGTCTACAACTAACGAGTGACGTAGCTACACCAGACACAGGATAACCCCTCCTCCAAGTATCAAACCCAACCCCACTAGGAGCACTGGACATTGAAGCTGTTGGCATCGTTGCCACTGGGGAACTGGTAGCAGCTGTTAACCTGCATATCGGTGCCGAAGGTAAACGAAGTCCCGGACTGGCTCCCGCCCTCGTAGATGGTGAAGCTGCAGGTGTGGTCGGTCTCAAGGACCAGGAAAGACTTCCTGCCTCCGGCGAAATCGGCGGCGTTGGACCCGCCCTGGGTGATGTGAACGTTCTCCTCAAAGCCCTGGCAGTCTGTTTTTGTTGTCAGATCGGGGGATTTTTCAATTCTATGGGGTGATCAAGGGATTTTGCTTACTTGACTCGCCGAAGGTGTTGAAGCCGAGGATGCTGGCGGAGGCAGTGAGGGGGAGGAGAGCGGCGGCGATGACGGAGGCCTTCATTTTCACTGATTTTGTTGATAGGAAGACTTGTGGTTTCTTAAGTATCTTTAAGGTTCTTGGGAGTTTGTAGTGCTCTGTGTGGTCTTAGTTTCGAGTGAACCAAGCTTCCCTTTTATATCTGAACATGCTGTCTTCAATGAATTACCGGGTAGTGGCCTTCCATATCGGGTTTGCCGATCTTCATGTAGTATCCATCACTAAGCATGCTTTTCCATGTAGAATATCGCAATATTCTCGTACTCTCGGCAAGTAGGTCAGCAGTTCAACGCTGATTTCTAGAAGTAATTGTCGAAGCCAACTCGAAGTAGCTACTTCAAGAACGGCTGTCACTTCCAAGAACTTTACAGTGGGGCATACTGACGTTCATAGGCGCGGTTGGTTTTCGTCAGCTGTTGAGTACAGCCTAGTGGAGGCCCATGTTCTAATTTAGGTTAGTCTTGATGAGAACTTAGCCCTCCAAGCCTGACGAAGCCCGCAAGCCACACCTTAACTTTGATTCAGTGCTGCATGATGCAAGCTTAATAACGTGAGTAACCCTGATGTAATAAGCTTACTATCATTACACTTATTTGCCTCCTGCCCCTGCCTGCTAGGAACATGGAACTGGTTGGTAGGTTCTGTAGGCGACAAAACCACTAGCTGGGCCGAACATACCATTTTACATCCTCCGTAGCGGCCGCCCACTATTGATGACGTGTTTACCGATAGGTGATAGTTAAGCACCGTAATAAAAATTCTCTAGTCGATAGTCGGTAGGTACAACGTATGCCCCAAGCTGTTCGCTTACAAAAGCTCGTTAGTGCTTATATTCAGCCCCTGATCTCGGAATTATGACGAGTCAATTGATTTATTGGCTGACAGTGAAATTGTTTCTCCACATATTCCTCAGGTATCTCAACATCATTCGTCGTTGAGACCTTATTCAGCCCAATACGAAGGTACGGAATAGTTATTTCATACCTGAATAGCACAGAAATATGTGAGGCTGTTTACTCATCCTGACCCCACTGCCAAGGCGTAGCAAAGCCTCTCTCAGCAATGTAGAATTCGAGTAGAGTAACTTGCAAAGGTCTCTCTCTGCGGAACAAAAAGTCAATCATTATATCCTTAAGCTATTAAGATCGTTAACTATATCTATTTACCCTCTCAAAGCTAGTTAATGTCAGACCAGAACGTATGAAACCGATGATGCAGTCTCAACTCGCTCAATCTCCAGGCCCGTACTTCTCATAATCCAACGGCTGCTCAAATTCTGTGAGATACCCAGGCACGCAAGCCTCAAATGCAACCTTATTCTGCTTCTTATAGTAGAAGTCGTCGTACTCGGGCGCCATTGCATCCCCGAGGTTAGTCACCGTTCCATCCGGATGGAGAGCAGCCCAAGGCCTCCTGCACGTGTCCGTCTTGCAAGTTTTGAGAACGAGCAAGAGAGCATCAAGCCTACTCTGAAGACGCTCCACAGAAACACCACCAGCAGTCGTGGCGTTGGTTACTAGCAGGTTGGTCATCTGTCCGGGGTCGGTCTATAATACGTCAGCCAACAAAGCTACTCGCCACCCATGGGGATTCCTACCTTCATATCGTATATCTCGTGCTCGTTGGTACACCACACCGCATAGTACCAGCTATAATCCGGCCCAACGACCCTCAGCGACTTGTAAGTATTATTCGCCGCCCCCACCGGCCTCGGCCTCCCAAAACTCCCCTCGAACAGCGGCCGATCCCAGTTCTCAACCTGCACATGCTCCCAGCTCCGCTCCACGCCACCCTCATCATCCGCAGCCACCTCCGGTATAGGCGCGCCATCCAAGTGACCCGGCAACTCCACCCCAGCCCAGCTCAAGAACGTCGGCGCAAGATCGGTATGCGACGTCGCAAACCCAACCTTACCCCCTTTCCTAACCCCGGGCCCGCGCACGATCAGCGGCACATTAACGTCCTCCTCGTAGGGACACAGCTTCCCCGGATCGAGCCGGTGCTGCCCGATATGGTACCCATTATCCGACGAAAACACGAGGTACGTGTTCTCCAGCGCGCCGTGGGCCTCGAGCTTGGCGACCGTCCGCTCTACCAGCTCGTCGACGGCCTGCAGGCTCTGCAGGCGCAGGCGGTAGAAGGCGTCGGCGCGGTCGAGGCTGGACGCGTTCAGCGGCGCGAGGTTGCGCACCCAGCTGGCGCCGCTGGGCTCGTCCGGGTTGAAGTTGGGGGTGCGCGGGATCCGGACGTGCGGGAAGAGGTCTTTGTGGCGCTCTGCGGGGATGGGGCCGAAGCCGGGCCACGTCCAGTTGGGGGCGGGCCCGCCGAAGTCGTCGTGCGGGCCTATCGGCGCGAAGGTGGCGAAGAAGGGTTTGTTTGAGGCTAGGGCGTCGTCGAGGAAGGCGAGGGATTTGTTGGCGAGGACGTCGGTGGAGTACGAGCCGCGGTGGCGGATGGGGGCGTCGTGGTTCCTTTGGAAGATGGGGTCTACGTAGAAGTATGTGTCTTGGGTTGGTTAGAAGGGTTCTTCTGGATATTCGACGCGAGCACTTACTGGGATCGAGGAGAAAGTCGGACCCGGTAAACCCTTTGACGAATGGTCGGTTATAGTTGTCAGTCCGGTGGTAGTTCATGAGCTTGCCGGTATAGTACGTGTTGTATCCGGCATTCTGCATCCAAACCGGTAGCCAGTTATCGTTGTACCCTTGGGAAATGAACTTTGGATAGCCCCCATATGGAGGTGATACTGATGTTACGTTTGTATTGTGGGCAGCCTGACCGGTCCAGAGGTTTACACGCGAGGGACAGCAAAGCGCTACAGTACAATAATGATGCTGGAATTGGGTTCCTTGGTCTATAAGATGGGTCTTGACAGCATTCATGTACTCCAGGGAATCCATCAACACATCTTGATCGTCTGTGAATATGAACACAATATTAGGTCGTGCATCTTGCCGTTTGCCTACGCCGGGCTCCAACTGGCTAGCAAAAACAGCCCAAAGATAAAACACCGCCGATATAAAAACGGCCAGGGCAAACATTGCTGTAGTCCGAAATCTTCGACATGAGGAAAGTAACAATCTTCATGATCACGATATATATGATCGCGATACTCATGGCTCATAGAACCTTAAAAATGATAGTGTGTGGGAACGGCAGAAGAGCGCCAATCACGCCATCTTAGATGCCCACACGGCATCTTTCCCACCTTCCGAAAGAGTCGGTACACATTTCATCCGCCGATACCCATTATAGCGTAAGCCTTCCTGATGATCTCGCATTCTAGATGACTCCATGCGATCAAAGTTCGGCGAGGTGTCTGATGCGCGTAGAGATGACGCTTCCCTAAGGTCATCACCAAAGAAGCTGTAAAATAGCCCAGTTTCGCGCTTAGCTTGCGTCGTTTATATATAATATATGTATGTGTATAGAATCCTTAGATCCCGCTAAATTCGACTCCCTCTCGGGTTATTTAGCGTACGTTGTGTACCGACCTTAGCATGGCTGTAGTTAGTACGAAGTATTCGTACTCGTACCATTTTAGGGTGTCGATGCAGATTACATTGCTTACTCACTGACCCCCCGAAACGTGAATCTATAACCCACCTAAAAGTAACTAGGCGAATCAGCAGCTTACAACCTCGTCTATTAAACCTATATACCTGTAGCCATGAGTCATCTTTCTACACCGATGATCAAGGAATATAGATATGTATCGGTAAGTCCAGAGACCAATCAGTATTTATCGATATAGGTATCGAATATTCAGTTTCCTTTCCTTTTATTTTCCTTGGCCTGCCGTCAGCTTAGTACCTCCCTATCCGCCACAATGCCCATCACAATCGCGCAACTCATCAAACCCTTCGAAGACAAACCAGAGCTCGCAGAGCGCATAGCCTTCCGGAAAGTCCCCCAACCCATCGCCATCGTGCCCCCCAACCCAGACTGGCCCCTCCGCTTCCAAGCAGTCAAGCAACGGATCCAAACCGCGCTTGGCTCCTCTTCCCCCTCCTCCTCCTCCTCCTCTTCCATCATCCTAACCATCGCCCACACCGGCTCCACCAGCATCCCCGGCCTACCCGCAAAGGACACCAACGACGTGGACCTCTCGCTGCGGGACGTCTTGGACGAAGCCTCCTACGTCGCCCCTCTAGAGCAAGCCGGATTCCGGTTCCTCCTGCGCGAGCCGCACTGGCACGGGCACCGCTTCTTCGTGGAGGACTGGGACTGCCCGGGGGCTTTCGGTTTCGCTGTTAATCTGCACGTTTTTGGGCCCGATTGCCCCGAGGTCGTGCGGCATCGCGTGTTTCGCGAGTGGCTGCTGAAATGCCCGGCGGATCTGGAGCTGTATGCGGATGTGAAGCGACGGGCGGCGGAGCGGACGAGGGGGGTGGGGGGGTTGGTGGTGGATTATAATCGGTTGAAGGAGGATACGATTTTGGAGATTCTGGGGAGGGCGTTTGGGGATTTGGGGTATCTTGATCGGGACCCTGAGGAGGTGATTTGATGGCGTGTTGTTGGGCTCAAGGGTGAGGGCTATTGCGGCTTGGGGGCTGGTCATCGTCCGTCTGCCTGACTTTATCCTATTTAGCCTCGCTGTTGCTCTTAATCTACGCTTTGTAAGTCTAAACAAGACACTAAATAGCTGTTTGGGGTTTGTGACATTTGTAGTCAGGCTAAGTGTTTGGCTTTCGCCGCAATGACTGGCTAAGCGCCTGCCGCATTGAACCCAATCTAACTATAGAGTCACTACTAGCTATCAATTATAGCTACACTCGTTTGTGTACTGGGCTCGAACCTGAAAGGAAAAGTTTAAGATACTTAAGCTTTGCTGATCAAGTCAAGCTTCTATGCAAGGAATCGCAATGTTCTTTGGATTATTTAGGATTCTTTGCGAAGTACCTATCCCAGTCCGAATGCAGCCAGTGGGCTATAAGCACATTCGCATTTACACCTAAACTAGATTCATCCGATCGCTTACTTGCAAGTCTACCGATACTTACGTATGGCTTTTCCAGCAAATGTAAGTCAAAAACTGCAGGGCTACCATTGAAGCAAAGGCTTAGAAGATCATGAACGAATTTTGATACTCGTTTGAACATACAATACGTGATTTACTAAAATCTTAATACCAATACACGGAATGGAAGAGTCTAACTACCCTCCACTTTGGGAACAACTACTATGATGGAGTCACCTAGCTCCTCGGTATACTTGACCACTTTCTTAATCATCAGTCCTGCACCATCGATCAGTTTCTGCCACTGCTTCAGAGTCCTCTCTCGCGCAGCTAAGCAAGTCATCATAGTGATATCAAGCTGAGTAGCCCTCCAATGAGCACCAGTCGGCGGAATGATCATCTCATCGATGAGTATCACCGAGTCTTCGGCCATTGCCGACTTGGTATTGCGAAGTATCATTTCGCACTTATCATCTGGATGGTTATGCAATATATTACGCAGATAGTAAACCGCAGCGCCCTGCACCGGTTGCGGCGTCCAGAAGTCGTACGCGTGGGCTTCGAAGCCCAGGTCCTTTGGGGCGAGTGCTACCATTGGAGGTTGATCTTGCAGGATGACTCTGCCCGGAAGGTTGGGCAGTCTGGCTTTCAAGGCGGCGCATTGGTGGCCGGTGGCACCGCCGATGTCCACGAACAGAGCTGAAGACTCGTCTGTTCTCCCTCCGGTTTCCTTTTCGAAGTCGAAGGCGTCCAGGAACATCGGCATGTCCTCCCTCTGCGCGGTCATCCAGGTCATAAACACCCCCATGTGCTGGGGATGCTCGTGCATCCATTGAAAGGGTGCTAGTTTTGTATCCCAGCCGATCTGCCAAGGACAGTTGAGGGGGTCGGTGGTGTTGATGTACTTGTTTCTACGTAGAAACTCTGGGAACGCGACGTAGGTAGGATTTATCATTTCGAAACTGTCCTGTTGTGTCAGCTATTCTCTTTAAGACTCCGTAGGTGTGGCATATTAGGAGGTCTAACAAATACTCGACACCAGCGCTTAACCCGGCGTTTGTCAGAGCCATTGATGTCTTTGATCCGGCGTACTCGTCTTCGCCGACTTCAGAAACCATACCGAAAGAAGCCCAGTACCTCAGTAGGCGCTCTGTCAAGCTTTACTCAGTTCAACCTTAGATGTTTGCATAGATAGGTCAAAGTTACCCATGAGAGCAGTCTCCGCATTGCATACAGCAGCCAGTCCGCTCGGGCTATATGGCTCAGTGCTGGTGCTTAGGGTTTGAAATGCTTTCATCTCGATTCCGATTCTTGCCATGGCCAATTGAAGATGCTAAATACAGTGTATTTGTGAGCCTAAGATCGATCGATAGATGAACAGGTATACGGCTGACCAGCGAACCGAGGCGATGAACCGTATCTCCGCCTGTCTCCAAAGCTAAACTCAGCTTACTCGCTGTATCTCTCAGCTCACGGCGGGTGAAGTCGTCTTCCAGAAGCGATTGAGGAGGCGCATCCACCAGCGCTTTCATCTCCTGTATCAATTGCTTTGGCTCCATCATAGTTATGTGTCACTGCCGACTTTATTAAGCGCGATGATCTGTGGTTAAAAAAATTATGAACAACATACTAGGGGCGAGTTCTGGAAGGATTTGTGAGCCCCCCTTATATAAGTTGCCGGAGACACTATCCGAGATCAAGGTCCCTCCTCAGCTCAGCTCTAATACTTTGGGTCATTGTCAGAAGCGAACATTCTTTTGTCACACTCGATTGATTGGGACCGCAAACCCGGGCGAATAGGGTGATTCGGTATGGGAGAAGTTATAGACTATTGATAGACCCCGGCTATCCCTCTCCGCAAGGCTGTGTGAATACCTTTAGCTTTAGCCGCCGGATCGCGAGCCTAATGGAGCCTACTGCTGACACAACGCATCCCGGCGCTTCCATTTCGTCAGCTTTGCGTGATTGAATTTAGGATCCGGCGTCAAAAACAAAGACAATGAGAGTTGTTCATGAGTCTTACTTAGGCAGCGGGCCTAAAAAAGGGGGAAAGAATATAGCGTGATAAACCAACAGCGGAGATTCTGCAAGCCAGCCAGCTCGCGCTAGCAAGATACGAATGCAAGCCACTATCCTACGTTGTTTTTCCCCCTCCTCGGTTCTCCAGGATCCCGTTCACATATGCCGGCTGAGGTTGCATCTCCAGGGCACAACGGATATGCAAAGTCATCATCGATGATGGAAGAGGTTTTTAAAAAACAAGGGGAACAGATAGACAAGATCGACCAGTGAGTTAGTTGTTGTTCTATATACCTTGACACAATCCACACTCGAGTGTTTTGTTCTTCCCCACCTCGTTCTTTTCTCTCCTGATACCTAAAAGCCTACTCCATATGTACACAAGAACGTTATGCTCAATCCCGGCCGTTAAACAAATAGAGAATCCTCCGCTCTTGCGCTCGAAGTTTTGGATCATTACAAGTCATGCCGTGACCTAACCTCAAGTCCTCACCCCCGCCCCTCCTCAAGACACGGCGACATAACAACCCCCAACCTTTTTTTCCTTCCAAAACAACAGTAAACCTCCCTTGACCTCCGCCCGCCCTATATATATCTCATATGGCGTCAGATAGCCAATACCCGAACAAACATTCAGCACGGTATGATCCCCTGCCCCCCCTTTCACCCCACCCGTCGTCACCTTCGCCGCCCCAGCACCCTACGCCAACCACACCCTCTCGACATCCACAAACCGCTCCTGAATCCATGGCGTCCTAACGGACAACATCCCCTCAAACCCATGCTCGCCGGGATGCATATCGAACTTAACCTCAAGACACCCGCCGCCGCGGGCGTTGTTATGATTAGCGCTACTAGCATTGCTGGCGCGCGCCAGCTCCAGGAACCTCAGCGACCCCTCCACCGGAACCAGCGTGTCGTCCCGCCCGTGCACCACCCAGATCAAGCCCGGGAGATGCGCCGGTGCGCCGCCGGTTGGGAGGAGGCCCGGTTTCTTCCTGTCCAGCTGCTGCTGTAACTGCCCCTGCAACCCCCTCAGCACAAACGTCTCCTCCCCCTCACCCCACAGCTGCATCGCCCGTCCAACCGCCGGCCCCCCCACCGCAAGCAACATACGATCCGCATCCTCCGCCTTGGCGACAACCCTGCCCGTGCCTGCGCCGGGGGGCGCCTTCTTCCCCCCTCCAAACCCGCCAGCGCCGAACCCAATCCTCTGCATAACAGCATCGACCTCCTCCGTGCGCACGGGGGCGCGGCCAAGCACCCGAACACCCGGGTGCCCGCGCGTGAAATAGTCCCCCGCCGTGTCGAGCAGCGGCCCGCTGAGGAGCAGCGCGCGCACGTGGTCTGGGTAGAGGAGGGATAGGTGCGTTGCGCACCAGCCGCCGCTGCCCTCGCCGCGGAGGATGATGCGGTCGAGGTCTGGGGTTACGGTCGGGCGGAGGGGTTTGTTGCCGTTGCCGTTGAGAAGACCGTTGATACTGGGCCCGCCGTTGGGGGCGTTGTGGCCGTTGGGGGCAGCGGGGAAAGCGGAGGGGGGAAACCGGGCCGCCAGCAGCCGCGGGGTCTCGCGGTGCATCCAGTGCCAGAAGGAGCGTAGGTCGTCGAGGATGTCGGCGGTGCTGGCTTCCGGGCAGAGGCGGTGGTCCGGGGCGATTATGATGGCGCG
>JANIPN010580847.1:0-28884 GCA_027478595.1 Erythroxylum anguifugum
GTCTCGTCCTGCACGTGACTTTGCACAATACTGACATCTTTCCAGTAGTTACCACTCGCGAGCTCGAGCGCCGGTGGCTGTCTGACCCAGCCTCCATCGGCAGATGGGCCAGGTTTGAAGGCACCTGGAGGAACGTTGGAAGTCAGACGCCTGTTAGCTTCGATTAAAGTATCTTCCGAAGCTGCCCGCAGACAAGCGAGACCTTGGCCACCACAACCGGCATACTGCTCGAATTCTCGATATATGTCTTCAAGCTGTCCTCGCCTATCGACCAAGAACTCAGATGGTGTAGACTGCATCACTGCCCTGCTGAACAACGGATCCTGGGTACCACCGAATGCTGTGAGATGGTGAAGAATAGAGCTCGCTCCAGCCGACTCTCCCCAGGCAGTGACCCGGGTTCTGTCGCCGCCTACGAGATGGATGTAGTCTTGCACCCACTCGTAAAGAGCTCTCTGGTCGTAAAACCCAGCATTTGGCTGTCCATCCTGTTCCATTGTCGTTCCTGCAAGGAAACCAAATGCCCCAACTCGATAGTTGTAGCTCACAAAGATATACCTGTTCCTCGACTGTTGCATGGGGCCATATCCTTGGTAAAATGGTAGGATCCCCATACCCTGATCTTTGTGGCCGAATATGAAGGCCCCGCCGTAGGTCCATACGACGACAGGAATATCTGTGGTATCACCGCGGATTGCAGAACCAGGAACATACAAGTCTAGAAATAGACAGTCCTCGTGCCCACCTTGGCCAATGCCGGTCACAAGAGGAATGACGCCACTGATGAATCCGTTAAGCGTTCCGCTAACAACAGGGACTTCGTTCACGGGACCCAAGACATTAAGCTGGCTGGGAGCCTGAGGGCAACTGTTGCCGTAAGATCCATCTTGCAGAGTGCCGTTGAACTCTGGAGGGGAGGGCCTTGCGAACCGTCTATCACCAACGGGAGGCGCTGCATACCGGATGTTTTTGAAAGTGTAGATATCTCTCTGCGAGTCGTAGCTACTGGCGCGCCATGTCCCGTACGGTAGGGAAAGTTCTGGGAGGTCGGCTTGTCTCTTGAATTTAATGCCGAGGCTCGCGGATGTCGAGACAAGGCTCAGCAAAACCGCCAAGCCATAGAGAAGCATAATGGAAGGTGAGATCATTCAACAGCTGAATACCATCGGGAATATTTAAAAGATACACATATATGCTTCCATATCCTTTGTATAAAGAGCGAGCGCGTCACTTAAGCTTAACGTCACTAACCTCGGCAGTTATGACCGTTTATTCTAGCTCGGTAGTTCTCTGGATTATTCGACGGCGATTGGCTCCGTGTCAGTGACATTTGTTAGTGGCGATGAGATCGAGCTGCAAAGACAAAAGACCTAACGGGTGATGCCTTCCTGTCGGCAATGCTAAGACAGCTCGTAGCCGGTGCCGCTAAGGAAGGGGCCTAATGCAGAGTCCAAAGCACTAAACTACTAGGTAGGCACAATTGGAACGCCAAATGCGGAGTTGGAATATTAAGACGAGGATCTAAAATAACTAGAATGCAGTGTCTGCGATAGTTACACGTGTACTTCGACCACAGTAGCATTATTACCATGCAGCCACGCTCGCGGCTCCTTACATTGTTGTTCCCCAGTCCTGATGTACACCAATCTTCAAATCTTCGCCTGGTGCTCAAAGAAGACTTCGTCCGGATGGCTCCTCAGCACTGCAGGCGAGGGACTTGACGTTGCTTTGAATGTTGGTTATTTCGGCCCACCCATCCAACTTTCCATCCAGAATACTAGAAAGAACTTCGATCTCACAAGGCTCTCCATCTTGGCTTCGGTCCTGGCAACGCCCACCGGCCCTTGTAGTCAACAGCAGCTGGTAAGAAGATGAACTGTCGTGTTGTTGAATAGGTATGGTGACTCCGCATTTGGAATCCTCACACCAATCTCCCACAAAGCGCCCTATGATGACAAAATCCGAGCCGCTAGGAACATCGAAAGAGTTATGCCATGAACAGCTGGCTAGTAAATCACGATTTGGGGACAGCGGGACCTTGGTCATGGTCATCGCTCTTGGTTTGAATTGCTTTGAGCAACATTGGCCCAAAGGTTCAGAACCAGCCGAGAGAACTTGTCTTCGTAATGAGGCCGAGCATGAGTATAGACTGTGATCGCTATTACCAAATTGAAAGAGTTTACGGATCCGCATCCGCCAAATCTTGTTTCATTCTCTGGCTACATCTCACTTTGCTCTCCTTGAAATCGATGTGTGGTTCTGGGTACCCTAGCTTCTCAAACTCCTTCTTGTCGAGTCTATTAAAAGGATCGAATACTGCTTTCCCTTGAACACTCCTCAACTCAGGAACCCATTTCCGGATGAAATCTCCATCCGGGTCACACTTTTCGGCCTGGATGACCGGGTTGAAGATTGTAAAAGACGGTTCCCAGCCTTGCGTGTTGTTGCACAAGTCCCAATCGATAAGGCGGTCTACAAAATACCGCTCTCCGCGTCGATAATCGATGAGGAGATTCCGACTGAGATAAGAGCTTACGTTCATACGTAAACGGTTGTGCATGTACGCTTCGTGGTTGAGCTGCCTCATACCAGCGTCAACGAACGGCACACCTGTTTTCCCCTCACACCACTTCTTCCATCCCTCCTCATCCTCCTCCCACTTCACAAACTCGAACTTCAAATTCTGAGGGAGATTCATCGCATTGTGAGGAGTTATAACCATCATGTGTCTGTAGAATTCCCGGAACACGATTTCGCGGACCCACGAGGCGATCCCCGGGTCTCCTGATTCCGTGAAATTGGAATTACCATTGGCGTTCCAAGCCGCAGTTAGAGCTGTGCGCACAGATATTACTCCCGATGCAAAATATGGTGAGAGGCGGGAAGAGTTATCTGTGGCAGGGAGGCTGCGATTCTTTAGGTAGGTCTTCACTTTCTTCTTAAGGAAATGTTCCAGACGCTCCGTCGCAGCTTTATGGCCAGCAGGCCACAGTTTTCGGATGCGGTCTCGTTCTTCTTTGCTTGAGAACTGCAGGCTTTGTGGTGCATCCGGCACCTTCGATTCAAAAAGCTCCTTGAATTTTTGTTTCGCATCGTCGCCATTTGGTTCCTGCATGTCGACTGTATCGAGCAAATCGGGATGCGATCCTACCTCAGAGAGCCAGTCTTTGTGGTACGGTGTGAAAACCTTGCGTGGACCGCCGGTTCCGGCCGTCAATTCTCCAGGCTCGATTATAGTCTGATCCTGATAAAGCTCGAATACAGCGTCCATATTCTTGAAAATGTCTATATCTCTCCGTAGCTCGTCTATTTCGTATTCAATGTTCGCAAAAACGTGGCTGATATCGTGCTCTTTGACAAAATCGACGATCGCTTTCGTCTTTTGGCTTTTTCCTTCGACTGTTAAGAAAACGAGCGGTATGTTCATGTCAGACAGTTGATTTTTCAAGATCCCCAAGTTCTCCAACTCGAAATCTGTTTTTGCAGGGCTCCTTCCGTGCCATTCAAAGTCTTTCGGTGAGAATAAGTACACGCATAGCAACGCGCCCTTGCCCTCCTCAGCTTTTGCAGAGGCAAACGACAGAGCTCGATTGTCTTCCACTCTGAGATCCGTACTTCGAAACCAATGTAGTACATTTCGCGTGTCTGAGTCCGACTTTTGATTCTTTATGTACTCCTTGAGCTCTTCGTACGGAGGATGCGCGTCTATTTCTTTGGCGCGTTTTGTTGAAGGATGACGCAGAACATTCTCTTGAGAGACCGTTCGTTCTGTGCGCTTGCCGGTCGACATTGCAAGATTTAATGGATGTGCAATTCTGGTTGTTATCCCCTTTGGTGTTCGTTGAACACAGTAGCGGAGACAAATTCGAGAACTAGTCAGGAGAGTATGCATACAAAATCGAGACCTGGAGATGTGAAAGAGAAGAGTGGAGGAGATGAAATTGCATCTTGGATGTTTTCAGTTTATCTACATGCACCTTGCCGTTGTCTCAAAAGCCGCAAGCTACAAAATCTATGACGTTTATGTTGCTTCATTTGCTTTCAGCTTTGAGCTCCCAGCCCTACGTACCCCGGTAGCCCTACCCACCAGTGGCTTATGCCAAGACACTATTTTATATAATTATTCTTAATAATATTTATTAAAAAATATGCGAAAGGGGAAATCGGGAGAAATTTTATCACGATAACGTATACGGATATTGATACGTATTAAACGGCGAATAGGGATCTGGAGAAATTTAATTTTTTAAGGGTAAAAATGGGGGGGTAGATGGAGTTTTATGCTACAATATTTCCCGAGCATCAGGCGATTGCGGCCCAGCCTGAGATTGCCGCTGCTGTGATGGCACCCCCATCTCTCCACCCATGCCGAACAGCAGCGAGCTGTGTCTCCATACCAGTGAAGACTGTTATAGCCAGCAGTGCCTGAAGATCTCTCGGCGCGACCTTCTGTAGGATCTGCGTCGACAGATCGCCCATGGCCTTCAGCTTCCTCGGGGACCTGGCAGCGACTATTCCCAAAAAGAACACATGGTACAGTTTCGGCCATTCTCTGAGTTCATCCGTTTTGTTCTCCTGTACTCTGCGCAAAGGAATTTTGTCTCTGCGGCTTCAAGCAACAAGCACACCAGGAAATGGCAAGCGATACCCGTCTTCGAGTTCCGCCCCCGCAGCCTCCCGAAGGGCACCACAAACGCCGGGAAATGGATTCCATCGGCGACGACGCCTTCAGGGCAGGCAAGGCAGGACGGCCGCTTCTGCTCTCGTTCGACGAGATGCCGGAATGGTTTCGACGCGAGTCCAACAGATGGATCCTCCATGGCTATCGACCCATCTCGGGCTCGGCTCACGCCTCTTTCCGCAGTTGGTCGTACATCCACAACGAATCGGTCAACATCTATTCCCATCTCATCCCGGCCGTTTTCTTCCTGCTGGGACAGTGGTACATCCAGCAGTACCTTGCCAGTAGATCTTCCGGGGTTACTGGTGCCGATTTTATTGCCTTTTCTCTCTACATGTGGACTGCCGTCACGTGTTTGTCGCTATCGGCGAATTATCACACCTTGATGAACCATTCCCAGCATGTGGAACATTTCTGTCTGCGACTTGACATGCTGGGCGTAGTGATTTTCATTCTGGGCGATCTTATTTTGGGAATATACGTGGTTTTCTGGTGTGAGCCTTTACCACGCAACATTTACTGGTCCATGGTGAGTTGATCTTCTTTTGTATGGCCCTTTCTTCCTTTGATATCAGCTCTGATACCTGACTCTGATACTAATTGTTCATTAATTGGAAGATCGGAGTATTCGGATCGTTAACCATCTTCATGACAATGCACCCCAAGTATCAGGGCTCAAAGTATCGTCTCTTCCGGGCATTGATGTTCGTGGCAACTGGTCTGTGCGGTGTCGCGCCCTTACTCCATGGACTTAGCATCTTTGGCACGTCACGGATGATGAAGAAAGCTTTACCTTACACTCTTGCAAAAGCGGGCTGCCTCTTATCTGGCACTTCGTTCTATGCGGTAAGTTCCTGCCAGTTGCACATACGAGAGAAATAAAATCTAATATTAGTGATACGAAGACTAGGTTCCCCGAGAGCCGATACCCTGGCAGGTTCGATCTATGGGGCTCTCATTCAATTTTTCACATCCTAGTGGTATGCGCCGCTGTGGTCCAATTGGTCGGGTATTTGGATGCTTTTGAATATGCTCATGCAAACATTTCTTGCTCGTTTAAATAAAGTGTAGACATACTAGATACAGAATTGCTGACAGCGAGATCTCGTGGCCCAGTATTTTTTATTCACTTATCCAATCGAGACGCATCGATATCATCAATCATCAAGCTTCTTATTTGACTTCCTCACAGTCTGATACTCATCGAACCAGCTCCCGCCCTTTGCAACTCTCTCTTCCATGTTGCGGATTTCAGTCTCGGATTCAAATCTCATACCTTGAAAATCCCCGAAGATTTCCTCATCGTCAGAGACTTCTCCAACCTCTTCAATGACGAAATTGTTGCCCTTGGCAGGCCCATATCCGTATGGAAACCACTTCGCAGCCGCTGCTTTGCGGGCGGCTTTCTGATCTTTAACATAGCCGGGCCACGCGAGCTGCTCGTCCTCTTCTTCCTTGAGATCTTTCTTCTCCTGTCTTTTCTGTTCCCTCAAGAAGTTACGTGGATCGTCAGGTAGCTTTTCAAACTCTTTGCGAGCGGCTTCTGCTCCGTAGTCGAGATGGAGGACATAGCACGGGATGATCTGGTGTCTGTCGAAGACCAAGCGTAGCATGCCACAGGGTGATGTAAACGAATGTGCTGTCTTGTTCAGGACGTCGTCCTCCATGTTCGGGTCTGGCGACGTTCTGGTCATGGGGCGTCCCATGAGGACAGAGCAGACTATCAAGCGCATGCCGGGAATGTTACTCGGTAGCACCCTCGCAGACCCTACGCCCTCTGTGTACCTGGCGTACATGGATTCATAAACCGCGCTTGGAGAGCTCCATATGCCCTCGCCATATTTTGCACCGCTTCTCTCGTGCAAGATCTTGCCATTAACTTTTTCTCCGGTCTTGTGAAATCCGAATCGAACGATAGATGAGATCACATGGCGAGGAGCTCCATGGAACGACACACGTGGTTCGCCCAAATGTTTGGCAAGATTAACACGTGAGTCGAGGGACGAGCCTCGAGGTATTGTTTTTGGCGAAACGGCCAATCGAAGTTTATCGTAAGGGACCTCGAGTAGCTGGTCAAGTATTTCCTGTTTGCGAGAGAGAAAGCCGTCGACGAGGTCTCTGCGGAAGACGGGCTCTACATGGAGGACTCGAAGCCAAGGGGGAAGATCTTTGCATATGTCCTCGATCGACTTTCCTAGCAAGTGTCGGGCCGTGTCCTCAACGGTGCTAAGGTCAAGACCGATAGGATTATCGAGAATAGCCTTCCAGCCGTCAGTACCACTGGTACTCCAGCCTGTTACCTCCGTGGATTCCTCTGCTGGTTTCCATGTCATCAACCATCCGGTGGATTGTTCGATCAGTTGTAGAAGCAATACTGCGAAAGGATACATACGGAGCTCGCCCGATTGGTCGACCAACTGGCGAAGCTGAGATCTCATGGGGTCCAGGTATCGACGGGGCATGGACTTGCTGGTGGCGATCACCGATGGTGGTCCGATTCTATAGTCCGATACTTTGACTATCAAATCATCCAACTCAAAAGTCCATGCGACATCGTTGCGAGACCAGGCTATGACCGAGGACGCGATGTTTACTCTGATGATGTGTTCCAGAGTCTCATCCTCGTATTTTTGGGGGTCAAAGAACCCACGCGGTTGGTCAAGCCAGACCGGATGTAGGAGTTGATCTTCGTCGCTATAGTAGAATTGCATTCTCAAGGTTCGCGTTTAGTCGGAGGTACTGGTGGTTTGATAAGAACAATTGAATGATGGTAATGTGTCGCATGGTCATTTGTTAGGGGCCGGAGGTGAATATTAGATAGAATACAGTGAATCGGTTGAGTGACAAGAGGTGCGATAAAACAGTAATTAACAGGGACGTAATACTCATTTGTAGTTTTGATGGTTGACACTAAAGCTGCTTGAACATACCTATTTCGGGTGATATGTTGAATGAAACGTTCGTGCTTGTTAGTGCAAGGCATATTTGTGGCTAAGTGACTCAGTCCGCTCATCAGATCACCAAAGCTGAGTATACCTACATACACTATAGCTAGGAACTTGCGACCTCGGCAAAACTATGACTGGAGTTCTAAATACCTAGGTATCCAGTCATTTGTCAATGGATACATAAAAGCTTCTACCTTCGATGCATAAAACTTTGTTGATATACCTACCGAGGTAGGTAGATAGAGGTTGCATAAACAACCCTAAAATAATCATGAGGTGCAGCCAGCAAATACCCCTTTACATACCACCCTGTCCAATCACATCATGTACGAAGTACTAGACAGAACCGTTAAGCTTCAAAACTCTGTGGGTCATTTGAATTTTGATGATTGCATTTTCTTTGATGACTTATTTAGATACCTTGGAAGGCTGGCGGATAATGGAGCTGAGTCTACGTAAATCATCGCGCGCAATTAATGATAGCGGTCCTAATCTTCGAACACATGGACGGCTGAGCGACTCGAGATCATTAGAAATAAATGGACAGTAGGTTTCTGAAATGATCGTTTCAATGTCTATAGAATGCTAAGTGACTATAGACAAGAATGCGGTATCATAGCTTGGCTGTCTTCAACAAGGGCACATCTCCCTAATGTAGCTTCCCTTGTTGTATTTTGACGGGGTTGGCCGCTTGTCTTAGATACAAGACTGGCTCAAACATGGCCAAGTTTACAGAGTTCTATCAAAAAGTACCATAGGGACTACGTAGATGACATTCAGCCTTGAACCGGCTCTAACTTGACTGTGAAGTTAGCAGGTTCGCATCTCAATTCATATTCGTCCAGAACGCCAGGCCCGCAGCTTCCAGTGCCTAGACCACGGTGTCTCGCATCAACTCTGAACACCACGAAGTCGTTGTCGGTCAGATCGCAAGGATGCTTTGCATCATCAAGCTGCCGAGCTGTGTGTTTGTGTACTGCAAAGTCGAATCCATGATCTTCGAATAGAGACTCTACATTGCGCTGTAAGGTAGCCCGGACTCCAGAACCTGCTTCATTGAGCACTTGGACCCACCGCGTGCCGCTACGATTGCCGTGTTCTTGCGGCATTTCGTACTGGACGTTCATCTCATCCAAAGATTGCGACCAGAGCCCAAACTTGCCGGAATTTTTCATATCCAAATAACTTTGGCCAGGGCCCAAACCGAGCCATGTTATGGATGAAGCGTTCAACCGCGGCAATTTCATCTCTAATCCGATCCTGGGAATAGTTGGAGGGAAAGATCCGCGGGGAGTGGCCTTTGTATGCACAATTACGCAGTTGTCATTGAAGGTGTATGCCGTTTCCACATCATATCCCCATGCCAGCGCCGGTGGCGTATGATAAGATTGGACTTCTACCCTGATTTCAAACCCGTTACGTGCTATTGAAAAGTTGCGAACTTGTTTTGTCATTGCATCGAGGCCAAATCTCTTCCAGGTGATTGCATCCCATGGCCTGTCATTATCAGTGACTGCCCTCCAGAAAGTTAGAGCGGGCCCTCCGTCAGAGTCGAGGATTTTATTGGCTTGGTGAGACCAGCTTGCAATTGATCCTTTCTGTTTGTCGAGAAGGAATTCCCCAATTGGAGTGAATACATTCACAGACGTGGCTGTTTCTTTGAAACGAAGGTTTTGCACCGTATACCCGTAGTTTATTGATGGATGGTATTCCTTTAATCTAAACTGAGACCATGCGATCTCTGATCCCGGGACACTCCATGCTGTAGGAACCTTAGATTTGAATGAAATGTTGAGCCAGAATTCCCCATCTTCTGTAACAGAATCCGCACCCACAAGAGGAACCGAGGCGCTGGTGCCTGCCTTTATGTGCGGAAGATCTAGAATTCCTGAAGCAACAGTCTTCGCGGACGTCCTTCGAATGTTAGTTCTGTTCCATTGTTTGAATTGTCGACTTACCCCGAAAACTTAACAACTTCCCAAAATGGCTGTAGGTGATCAAGAGAGATAAAATCATATATATTTTCTATTTTTAGCATCTTCTCATCTCTGCTCACCCTAACTGGTTGGATGACAGTCTTGAAATCCACAAGGCCGGGGCCGGGACGGTGTTCAGAATCGCAGAGCCCATCCATTACGAAGTTACCATCGTTTGGGTAGTCTCCAAAGTCTCCTCCATATGCGTAAAACGTTTTACCAGTTTCATCTGTGTGCTGGATCCCATGATTTGCCCACTCCCAAATGAACCCACCGCAAAGGCGTGGATACTCGTAAAATGCGTCTTGGTACTCCTTGAGGGCGCCCGGCCCGGTACCCATTGCGTGCCCGTACTCGCACAAAACTGTAGGCTTCTGGTTTTTCTGCGCATGTTCAATAAGTTTTTTGACAGAAGGATACATGTAGCTGAAGACGTCGGCGCTCTTGGCCTCGGCGTCGCCCTCGTAATGGACCGGTCTCGTTGGGTCCGTCTTCTTGGCCCAATCGTACATTGATTTATGGTTCCTGCCATAAAACGCTTCGTTTCCTAAACTCCACATAATCACACAGGGCTGATTCTTGTCGCGATGAACCAACTGCCGCATACGTTCCACATATGCTGCTTCCCAGCTCGGGTTGTTGGACGTGAACTGAGCTGCTTTCTCGAAGCAGATCTTTTTCCGCTCCTCGTAATTCATATGCTCTGGAATGTCCAAAGGTCTTGCTATGGCGTCGTAGAAACCGTGGCACTCTAGGTCCGCTTCGTCCATGACGTAGAGACCTATTTCGTTTGCAATTTCATATAGCTCTGGGCCGTTAGGGTAGTGGGAACACCTTAGAGCATTGATATTGTGTCTTTTCATGGTGAGCAAGTCTTGACGCATGAATTCGTAAGGTACAGCGCGACCGAAGCGAGGATGGTGATCGTGTCGATTAACTCCTTTTAAAAGTATAGGCTTCCCGTTTACTAGTAGCACACCATCTTTGATGTCTACTTGACGAAAACCGACAGATTGCTCAACTGATTGTTGGTCGCCATCGGACATTATAACAAGTCGTAGGCTGTACAGGTTAGGGGATTCCGCGGTCCAATGCAAAGGATTCTCAATGTGTTTCATGATAGATATATCGCAACTAGATGCATCGATTGGCATGATAAAATCGAAGACGGTGCTTCCATCTTGACTCGTCAACTCCACGTGTATACGTGCATTAGAGTTCACATGAGTGTCGATTTTTAGATCAAGCTCAGCGTTCTGATACTTGCTATCGAAGCGAGTTGTTACCGTAAAATCTTTGATATAGGCCGCCTTTGGAAAGGCTAGAAGGTATACGTTGCGATAAATACCTTCATGAATCAGCAAAACGCATGCTCAGTGCTGTTTTATTGCTCACCGGAAAGCCACCACTGATCTTGATCTTCGATGTAGCTTCCGTCGCACCACTGGTATACCTTGACGACCAGAATGTTTGATAGGCCCTCGCTAGTCCGGATAGCATCGCTTATGTCGAACTCTGCCGCATTGCGACTACCTTGACTATAGCCTATTTCTTTACCGTTCACGAATAGGTGAAAAGCGCTATCTACACCTTCGAAGCGTAGTCTGTATTCTAGCTTGCTTCCGAGGTATTCGGGTTTTTGGAATTTGCCCCATGAGCCGGGGACAGTAAACTTGGTGTAGTATATACCGGTCGGGTTTTTGGAAGGCACATGCGGCGGGTCAACAGGAAACGGGTACTGTACATTTGTGTAGTGAGGCTTGCCAAACCCCTGAAGCTGCCAGTGCCCCGGAACCTGAATAGAACTCCAAGCAGCGGGGTCCTGGAAGTCAGGGATCGCGGCTTCGGCGTAAGAAGCGTACGAGAACTGCCATCGACCTCCAAGATTCAAATGCCTGTCTGGAAGGTAATACGCCCGTGGAGGCAGGCGATTCCTGCGAATGAGGTGCTCGTTTGCATAATCCGGTCTGGAGGCCGTCATGAGGACTGTGGAATCGATAGAAACGCGAAACCAGGAGAGCACGCGAGTTCACCGATGGAAAATTTTATACAGAGACATGTAATAGACAATAGGAACAGTATCTGAAGAAGTTTGGCAATGATTCGGCTTTAAACCGATAGTTTCCTTGCTACCCCGCGGTCAAAGTCAACAGAACAAACAACACTCCTCCAGATCTACAGGTCGTGAAACATACAATTGCTGCGCGACGCTATCCATAGAGGTTCGCCATCGAGGATCCACCCCACCATGGACTCACGTGTGGGAATGAGGCGCTGAGCGAGGTCTTCTGGGAGTGGCAGAACGCCTTTATTATAGTGCTGTTACTCTTCGCTGGTAATGGGAGGTGTAGAGAGCTGGGCCCAATAGTGTAGCCCACCGCCAACTTGTCTCCACCAGCAACTTGTCTCCAATAAATTTATTGGAATGATAGGGTTAAAAACCAATAATATTAAAATTTTTTTTAAAAAAATATTAAAAGGATAATAAAGTTATAACATTATTTTCATAAAAACATGTTGGGGAATTTCGCACAACTTCGTCATGTTTAATGGAGACAAGTTGGCAGTGGGCTACACTAGTAGCTGGGTGTTATGAGGGATCGTACTTGGCTGTGGATGGCGGACTCCGGTGGTGGGGCTTCCCAGACTAAAGGCGCACCAGATCCATAATGGCAGATGTACAAACGAGGATTTCGGTCTATGTAGAAGACAGATGAAATCCGGTGGGCAGCAGAGGCTTTGAAGCTGCCCCAGCAGATGAGGAGCAAAGAATACCCAATAGATCACCTGGACTAGCGATGGAGCAGCCAGGCGATCCCTGCATTGCGGACGTTGTCTCTCCGCAATTCAAATCCTACCAGGTGTACGACGAACCGTGCAGAGTGGAGTGCAGGTCCGCACCCCACCTGGCAGGTGCTCTTCATCCTGCAGCTGGGCCCTGGCAAGCTGATGAGGGGGATCGATGGGTGTAATAATTAAGGATCTAGAGCCAGGCGATGTTAACAAGTGGAAAAAAAGGCGGACGAGAGGTCGTTGTAGTTAGGGGCAAGAGGAAATAGAGTTGGAGCGGTGCAGAAAAGTCTCTGCCAGGCCATCTAGGATAGCTCGCCAGGACCTGCAAGCATTTATTCGTTGCTTCTCAGATCTACCTTCTTCGATTGGAATACCCTCCGTGACCATCAAAATCTGTCTATATTATGTCTCCTCCCCTGAGCCTTTGATCCCTGATGTGTCAAATACTTCCGACGTCAATCTTAATATTCTGATAAGTATAGCCTGTTTCATTCGTACCATTGTTAGCTGCAGCCAGCATGGACGACAAGGAGAAATCAGCCGGTGTTTCCCATGTGGAAGAGACGGACCTCAAGGCGACTGCTGAAAATGCCGTCGAGATCGCTACTGCCGTAGAGGCAACCAAAGTGAATCCATGGACGCTTTCGATGCTGCGTTTATATGCCGTCCTATTAGTCGGTATGGAATTAACTTCCTGTTCACCTACATAAGTTTAACGTTCTTAGCGTATTTATGCGGTTGCTTGAATGGTTATGATGGCTCCCTAATGGGTGCTATCAACGCAATGGAACAATACCAGCATTACTTTGGCATGTAAGTTAGTTTGGTCACCGGATGCGGCAACCTACTCACGGTTTTTAGGACTTCTGCTGGAAGTACTACTGGACTTGTATTCGCATTGTACAACATTGGTAGTATACCGGCAGTATTCTTCTCGGGACCTGTGAATGATTACCTCGGTCGACGATGGGGAATGTTCACAGGAGCAACGATAATTGTAATTGGGACTTGCGTCCAGGTATGTGAAGTGGCGTTTGTCGTTCCGCCGAGAAGCTGAAACTAATTCTGAATAGGGGCCTTCTGTTAACATGGGCATGTTCATGGTCGGACGCTTCATTCTAGGATTTGGTGTCAGTTTCTGCTGCGTCTCTGCGCCCTGCTATGTCGCGGAGCTTGCGCACCCACATTACCGCGGTACCTTGACCGGTCTTTATAATACTTGCTGGTACCTTGGAAGTATCGTTGCAAGCTGGACCTGCTACGGGTCCGAGAGAATCAACTCTACTTATGCGTGGCGGTTGCCGGTGTGGCTTCAGCTTGTGTCTTCTGTTATCGTAGCAGCCTTCGTATTCTTCTTGCCGGAATCGCCGAGATGGTTGATGGCCCAAGATCGAGAAGAAGAAGTATGAGTTTGCTGTCAGTGTTTGAGACATCCAGCTAATGCGATACAGGCTCGCGAAGTACTCACAAAGTACCACGGCGATGGCGACGAAAATAGCCCGATTGTGAAGCTAGAACTGATCGAAATGCGCGAGCAGATCAGCACAAATGGCAGCGACAAAACCTTTTGGGACTACCGAGATCTTTGGAACACCAGACCTGCTAGATCCCGATTGATTTGCGTTGTGGGAATGGCGTTCTTCGGTCAACTCTCGGGAAATAACATTACTTCCTATTACCTACCAGTTATGGTCGAGACTGCTGGAATAACTAGTCCACGTAAGCAGCTGGAACTGAACGCTATATACCCTATCATTTGCTGGGTCGGCTCTATTGCTGGCGCCCGCATGACGGATCGAATCGGGCGTCGTCCGCTTCTTCTCTACAGTATCCTCTTCGCAAGTGTTGCCTTCGCGATCATTACAGGAACTACTAAAGCATCATCAGAGGATAACAATTCTGCCGCTGCTAACGCGTCGATTGCATTTATATACCTCTTTGGAGTTGTGTTTAGCTTCGGTTGGACGCCGCTGCAAGCCGGTTACATTGCTGAAACGCTTACTACAACAACTAGAGCTAAGGGCACTGCTGTTGGGAACCTTGGTTCGAGTATCGCAAGTACTATCATCCAGTATGCCTCTGGCCCTGCATTCGAATCTATTGGCTATTACTTTTATATCGTGTTCGTGGTATGGGACTTGATAGAGTTTGTAGTCATATACTTCTACTTTGTAGAAACCAAGGATCGGACTCTAGAGGAGCTTGAGGAAGTATTCAATGATCCTCACCCTGTGAAGAAGAGTCTCCAGAAGCGAACGATTGGTACGGTAGCGGCAACCATGAATGTGGACGTAAATGAAACGGACGCGATACGTGTAGCTTAGACTAGCAACAGGAAAACCAAGCAAGAGAGCTCTGAATTAGGTTTAAGCAAACTTTTCTCACGTTGAAATGTTAACGCGGTCAACTATGGATCTCGCCTGAATACGCTCTCATCGCAATGGATTCAAATGCCACCGCAAGAAAGTTCCATCAAGCAGAGTATTGGTTTGATCGAGGAGATAGATCGTCTCATTCAATATGAGCTGCGTACCGAGTCGCTATATTCCCAATGATTGGCTGGGCGGTACTGGAAAGTCGACTTTAGTTTGTAACGAGCATTCGATGGCTCTGTCACCAGTGCGGCTTACGCTTACTTTTCGAACAGCCCCCAGATGACTGAGCTTGGACTCAAGTGTCTACGGACCAGGTTCTCCAGTACCCCAATGAAAAGCAGTGACATGGAAATTATTCGGAGAGACGTTGAATCAGATTTAAGAAAGCTGTGTCTGGAATTGATCTTTCGATAGCCCATTTTCAAATGATGCGAATGCCGCTAGCGTTTTAGCCTATATTATTTAGACTTGAGGGCCTAAAACAGGGTCACCGGCTGCCAAAAGTTAAAGGTGCGTGTATCGCATGACTTGAACTTAGTCGCGTATACACTTCCCTAGAGTAACCTTATTTAGGTATCTAGGTTTTGAAGCGGCTTCCTAAAGTTCGTGCTTTTTGGACAGTCGGCGCAAACCCCACTCCTGGCATCCACGCTTGGGTACCAACCCCCACGTCTCAGATATCCTAGTCAGCCCTTCGCACTGGGCAGCCGCAAAAGACACTCGATACACTGTCTGCGACGAATAAATTGACAAAACTTCAAACCAACAATGAGTGGCGAATGCATGAAATCCATTGTGGGTCTCGGTGCAGGCAAGTGCGACATGATGATAGGTCTTGATTCGGGCTCAGATTCGCCATGCTTGCTTTAGGTTGGCACCTAGAACGAACGTGGTTACTTAAGATACCTATAGTTACCGGGCTACGGACTTGGGCTATGATCACCAAAACTTCGGTACTATGCGCATGAAATAGCGCATTTATCAGGAACCGAAGTCTTGTTGAAACCCATGGTTCATATGTCTACAGTATATGACCCGCGGTCTGCCATCCTAGCGTCTCACCCACGCAACACTACCAAGAAACTAGAATCTTTCCAATGTACGATAGCTCCGGTGCTGTATATGCTCAGATTTTGGTTCATGAATGGAGCAATGACTACCGGATTCTCAGGTGATCCATTCAACTCAGTGTCTTGCAAATAATAGTCGCTCTAGCTTAAGCACGTCAAGTCAAGATGAGACCATTGCTCCGATCAAAGATGACTAGATGGGTGTTAAAGCGAGTCTCCCGGTCAATTCAAAACATATAGCACGGACATATAAGTTCTTTCTGTCAGCAATGATATAAGTATTTGCAAGAAGATGCCTGAACGCCTGTTTCGAATAGCGCTACAGCCATGGTTCCCCAATGGATTTATAGTACCCAATGTCTCCAGTACTTTCATCTCCAGGGTGGTTCAGCCCAAGCGATTGCACCTACCAGTTGGTTCACTACTGTGTGCTAACTCACAGCTTCGCAAAACGCTTGTAAACTGGAACACTTCCACCCTTGAGCATATCATGGCGGATGGATTCAACCTGCAAAATGTCGACTGGCATGGCTTCCCCAGGATATCTCCAGCGTCCTATACGGTGACTATAACCCCCAAAATGCAGACGCACTGTGCTAAGAAGATCATAGTGGTCTCTAGTGACGTTGGGCGCTATCGCTTTAACGGCGGCAACAACTAGGACGGTCCTGCGAATATATCACTTCCGCCGACTTTCTATCGATGATGTGATATTATTCGTCTCATTAGCCACCTTAGGAGGCAGCCTCGGTCTCACTATCTCCGTTCGAGATGCCACCTACGCCGAGGTGTATATCGCACTTGGATTCCTACCCGTGCCCGAGGAGGTCGCTGAACTTCTTGTCCACTTCCTCAAGGTCAATACGGCGCTCAATATTCTGCAATGGGCATCTATATTCAGCATCAAGATATCTTATCTATTCTTCTTTCGTAGGCTGATCGAAAGAATGCGCTGGTTGAAAATCCTCTGGTGGTCGATCACGTTATTTGTTACTGTAGTCATGAGTGAGTATATCGATTATGATTAACGGCAATGCTTACGTGTACAGTTGCTTGCATGCTACTCATATTCGTGGTGTGTCCGGTTTTGAATGAATCGATCCTGACAAAGTGTTCATTTAATCAATTATTCTCACGTTCGTCCAATCAAATTCAACATCGGTATATCAGAGACTAACTCATGGCTTAGGGCAACGCGATTATTTGATCAGCACCGTTGCGCTTGATATAGCGTCAGATCTCGCCGGTAAGTGCCGTCGAAGAAAGCTGATTTCAACGACTTATAAGCTATAGTGATCTTGATACCGCTCATCCTACTCTCAAAAGTGCACCTCAATTGGAAAAGGAAGTTGGCCGTCGGTTCGATTCTATGTTTATCGTTTGTCATGATATTGATTGCCTCTGTTCGACTCGCATTTTCGGATTTACCCGGACGGATAACCGATGTCAAAGTCACCGACACAGTCTGGTTATCGTTTTGGCTGAACGCCGAGGCTGCAACTGCAATACTGATGGTCTCCATCACAGGCTTCAAGTCCATCTTCGGCCAGCAATCTAGAAACTCGAGACAAGGTACCGATGGGTCCGAGCCTCACGAGCGACATAGTGAATCTGGAAAATCGGATTCGGAAGACATCTCCCTCGTGAATAGGGGTTACGGTAATCCGATGTCTTCCCCGGTCGTTATAGCCTTTTCACCCGCCAAGCAATCTACCAACGAGATAATCGTGAAGAACACAGAAGTCATCGTTGAGTCGCGTCCGATGACCTCGCCAATAACTTCTCCAAGTCGGTCGAGGTCTTTGCCACTCAACAAAGCTTATATCAGTAGACCTTGGTACAAAACTTGAGGGTTTGGTCATTTACGGAAACATGTATTTTAGTGTAGAATACTTTTTGGTGCATCCTAGGTCTGAATAGCTCTTGTAATCGTATCAGAATCTCTGTCAATTGGGTGCTCTCTTGTGAATATATCATCCCCTCTACTGCCCCCACAACATCTTGTATTGTGGTGGAAATCTGAGGTGTAGACCAAGTTGTTATTTTAAGACAGATCAAAATGAATAGATAAAATTAGATCCCGGCTGTAGATTCCTCAAACAAAGTTGTCTTCGAATCTAGGGAACATGTAGTAAAACATATACCGAGAAATAAAACCGTGAACAGAGGTAGTCGTGCGCTGACAAAATTTGGCACCGAAAAACTTCAAAAATATTACGAGGCAAAACATGCCCACGATCAACGAACTATCTCCAACGATTTACCCTCTCCCTTTCGTAGTTGTCCTCGTTCAATTCTTCGTATTCGTACTTCCAAGATTCTGCATTCGACTCGAAATCCTCCGCCTGGGATCCATCGTCCTCGGAGACGCCGACGATTTTGCAAGAGCCGAAGTAATCCCCCTGCACCGTACCTTCGAAGTGCCTGTCGTCCACGAACTTGATCTCCATCAAATTACTCGGGCCAAATGTCGACTCGCCTTCTCCCGTTTCGCGGCCGCGCCAATGAAATTTAATGGTACGGCTCGCGCTGTCGATTTTAACGGATCGGACATATCCCTCGAATGCACCAAAGTCGAATTCTCCGTATATCGTGTTGGACGAAAGGGGGGCGAGGTCTAAGATATATTCGTCATCGTTTGCGCCGCCGTAATTGTCCCGGATATACGGGCACGAAACTTGAAACAAAGCACATATGTCTCGAATGTTGAAGGCGTCTTGTTTGCGCTAGAGGCACAGTCAGTTAAGAGTAACCAATGCAACTCTACTGTAGTGCTTGTTTGTGTCCTTACCGCTTTCTTTGCTCCGCCTGCCGCTTTCTTTGCACCGCTCCCCGCTTTCTTGGAGGCGGCTTGCACCTTGTTCGCCAAGTCTTCATCTTCGCGTTTGCGTTTCAGTTGATTCTGTCTGTACTCTTCCTCTCGTCGTTGCTTGGCTAGTTGACTCTGCTTCCTTGCGGCCTCGTTGGCGACTTCATACTCTGCGCGGAGCTCCTTCTCGATGTCCCGAACCGACTGTGGTACGACGAAGCCTTGGCTGGCGTTCCAAGCTGCCAAAAGCCTCTTCTTCGCCGCCGGCTTGGTTTTGGCTCCCTGGAGGCCGTAGTGGATACACTGCGCTTCGTAGAAGGCAGCTGTCTCGTCTCTGTGCGGCGGTGGTTGGTGGACTCGAGGTTTACCCGACTTGGTGAGCACTGGCCCTTTGTCCTGCCATGTGAGCAGTTCGTAGAGCTTTTCGCTGGAGCATCGAGGAAAGTTGTTGACCTTCAATTCTCGATCGCAGGCGAACTGCCCGCGCTTGACAGGAGCTGCGTACATAATATTAGGGTTGCTCATGGTGTGGTCTGCGAATCTTCTGCAAGTGACAGGTACACGGTCTAGTGTCTTACACCAATGCAAGGTAATCGGGTTTAGATATCGATCCTCTTAACGCGTAAAATTGATCCAAACCACCAAGACGCGTCGGGCTATTCCCGAAATTGCGGAATGACGTAGCGCAAAAATTGGTCTCAACTAGACCTTCCATACTCGTCTGTAAATGCTTTGGAGGGATACCTCTCCAAAAATAAATCTTATAAGTACCCAAGTAGGGTTTCTGCGAGGTTCTCTAGCATTTGGGTTATTATATTTTGACGTAGTCCCTGGTGTAGCGTTTGTAGATGAGTAGAATAGTTACAAGGATTGTTCGCGGGCTACCGCTTCTTGCCTGAATGAGACGTTAATTGCCCACTCAAGATCGGGCTTCTTGTTACAGAATCTATTCGCAGGTGACTGCTTAAGCAAGTCACTTTGGGTTATGAGTTGCGACGTCCAACAATAGAGTTCTCTGGCCACGTTCCTCTAGTGTACCACCATGGGAAAGAAACTCATTATTTTGAATGTTCATGCTTCATTCCACTGCTTCCCCATTTCTTCCCCCAGTTTCGGACCTTGTTATCAATATCCCATCTCACACCCATCAAGATTATCGGAGCAAAACAGCTAAAGATCCACTGGAGCAAACCCCTAGCGAAACCAGCCCCACGACTCGACCCGAGACTAGCACACCGCACTATCCACGTCAACCATACAGTCGTCACGGCTTCTTGTCCGCTTTCCAAGCCCTTGATAGACTGTGCTGCACACTCTGCCGGAGATTCACCCTCGTCTGCACCCTCAAGCATTTTGCCAAGGTCGCTTTTGATAGTATTTTCGGTTTCAAGACCAGGCGAGAGTATCGTGGCAGGATAGACCGTATGGATTCGCACCGGAGGCAAAGATGGATGTGCCCCCGCGTACAGGTTCACCTCCTGGGAAAGCGACTCGCAGAGCGAACGCAGCGCGATCTTTGAAGGCGCATAGGACGAGTAGCCGCTGAATGTGAGGAAGGAAACGAACGAAGATGTGAAGATCAGGTGCCGAGTAAGCGGGGCTTTAGGATTGTTGCTCGTTTGATTACTTTCGCCGCTTTCGGACGGTCGCAGCCAGCGGTTTAGGACCGCATGTGCGATATAGACGCTCGAGAAGTAGTTCTGGTCCATCATCTCTTGGAATTTTTCCACGGGCGTGTCGATGAAAAGAGCTGGGTGAGCACTACCCTGGCAGCACCACACGATGTCTGGAGGTAACCCATTGTTCAGAGCACACGTCTCGCGTACTACTCGTATACACTCTTCTGATGTGTGGAGGTCGGCGCTTATGGAATGCACCGTTTGAGTAGACGAGGCGAGAAGGCCTTGCTGTCGCATATTAGTATTTCGGTCGTCAGAAAGAACAGTAGCGGGCTTACAGAAATATACTGGACTGCCGATTGAAGCCTGGCTTCATTGCGAGCTACTATGATGATCTTAGAAGCTCCCTTCTGAGCCAGCTGTCTTGCAGCTTCGAGGCCGAGCCCAGTCGAAGCACCTAACAAGAGAACTGTCTGCCGAAAGCAGGTTAACTTTTAGGTCCTGGCTGTTGATTCTTTGGGATCGCAAGTACCCTATCTTCAACCACGAAGTTTCTTCTTGACAAAACTTGTCCCATCGTTGGCACTGATCTGGGGATCCTATAGATGACTAACCCAGGTCAAAAATGGGACAATGGACGCGAATCTCGAGTACAAGTACTGCGGCGTTCGATAAAAGAGGTCGATATAGCTAGTCCTGGTTCGCTGGATACCAATGGCTTCTAGAAGAAGTTTCCGCCTCGTAACTGTAGCGGAGCAAGCAGTAAGCAGCAAAATGTTGAGCGCAAAAGTCGCGTTGCGCGATCTTATGTAACTCCACCTCTTCTGTCCAATTAAACACACTAAGCCCAATTGGAGAACCTTATAGGAGGGTGCTGGGTGCGAGATGGAAGACTTCCACAACCAACGATACCTACCTGGTGAGTGCAACATTTACCGATCGCGCCATCTAATTTGGATGATAATTAGCTTCGGAACCCTTTCTGTGAAGTTTATTTGCCGATATGCTCTGGAGTCTGGACCTGCTCGATTTGGCCCCCCATAGTTGCAAGCTTTCTTGCCGGGATGCATTAGGTTCTCGGCGGATATTTCCATTCGGGGGGCCGCTACGATGATCGATCGAACGACTTGATCAAATCAAGACCCACCCGGCATGTTTCTTCACAACCTTCTTCCACCATGCAGATCAGAATCACGAGATCCCCCAGACTGTACCTTCTATCGCTCCGCATCGGTAGAGCGAGGTTAGGTGCTTGGCTCGCCAGCTAGTTTTGCTCAACCAATGCAAGTTTTTACACCTTCGGCCTACCATTGTCCACTCGCGGATAAAATTCGCCCCCAACCTAGGTGCAACTTCCTGTTAAGTTTGACCGAGCGATGCAAGTATGTGTCGTGCAGTCGGCTTTTTCCATATTCCCGACGGCAGTCGCACGAAGAATGGACATTTTATGGACAATAGAAATGGCAGTTAACATGGTGCAATCACTCCTCGTTTGACGACCTTCGCATTCCCATATCTTTGACTACTTGAAGACCAAAATTGGGGCGTTTTCTAGGAATCATTGCCAGTTTCCTACCCTTCTATCCTTTGATACCAATAGCCGATGATGGAACATGTGGAGCCACCTGTTATAGAAGAACCAACCAGCACCATAGCGATAAGTGGTTTGGTCATTGTTCTAGCAATCATTTTTACGGTCCTACGCTTCTATGTTCGCATCTCAACTAAGACTAGCCTGGGGTGGGATGATTTTCTTATACTGGTGTCTGTATTCGCGACACTGGCAACTGCCATCCTAGTGCTCGTGGCCAGCGCAAAAAATCCACACGGTACCTGGATTGCCGAAGCTAGGGATCCATCATATGTGTTTGAGGACATCGACATTCTCTATGTCAAGCTGACATTCGTCGCATCGGTAACCTACTTTCAAGTTGCAGGGTCGGCAAAAATGTCTATTCTGCTCATGTACAACCGCATATTTTCCGTCAGCCCGTCCTTCCGACGTCAGCTCTACGTTGCCAGTTTCATCGTAATGGGATGGTGGATAGGCTGCACTGTGGCCACGTTGACGAACTGCATACCGCTGAAGTACACATGGATCAACGGGCTGGCTGACCCAAGATACTGCATAAATTTCAACGTATTTTGGATGGCCTCGGGCGCGGTGGAGGTTGTTGTCGATGCGATTGTCCTATCGCTTCCTATCCAGGTGATACTGAAAATGCATTTCTCGTGGAAGAAGAAAGTTACTGTGGCCACGATATTTCTATTAGGAGGCTTGTAAGCAATTTGCTCAAGTACATTCGTAATGCGGTCCGCTGACATTGGTATTTTAGCGTGCTAGTCACCGGTCTCATCCGAACCATTTTGGGATTCGCTCCAGATGGTCGGCGTGAACCTCAGTATTCGAAGGTCGAGGTATGGACACTGGTTCATTCGAGCTTGGCCATAGTATGTGCTTGTTTGCCGGTCCTCATGCCCTTGGTGTATACCATGAGGCGGGTTATAGTTTCTCCAGCAAAGAGATACATCAATAGCTGGTTTGGTGCCGGGAGAACTTCCCCTGAAGTGAATACCGTGGAAAAGCTGTCCAGCGCTAATACGGAAGCCCTCAGCTCGACGAGAAGCCCAGAGACTGATTCCCACCGCTGGACGAGCACGGGACTCCCCGTGGACGCTGAATCAGGATATGTAGGAGATACAAACACAAGGGAGCCTTCAAGTAGAGTGTGAAAGCACTAGGTATCTCTGGAGTAGGGGAAAAACCCCACACCAAAAATGTACTATCGCGCAATCTGTACTATAACATGTTCAATCCAAAGCTTCTTGAATGTAAGAGGGTGTCCAAATAGATAGAGGTGAACAATTCTGACTACTTAATCGAAAATTGAATAGGCTCTAATCTATGAAGGCGCTACAGGCTGTTCTCGCCCTTGCATCCGTTGTCCTCTTAGCGACCATGGCTTGGCACATTTGCCCTTTGATAGCTCCCTCCATACACTAGGTGTAGGCAGCCACGCAGCCCCGGAAAGCAGCCCCCCGCACTTGGCAGCCAAGGCTACTACGAAACGTCGTTCATCCCATTCCTATCACATTGTATTGTCAAGGTCGCATGAACTTGCATTGTCACGCAAGATAATTGCATTTGGACGAGCACCTCATCGTGAGTGGTTGATGTTCAAGTTGTGTTTTGCTTCCATATCTGTACCTACAAATCTCTATTTACTACGGCGCTGGGGCACTGTGATAGTCCATTATGGCGAACGTCACGGACCAAAAACCTCTGCCGTCAGGCAAGCCATCAGTGGCTCTAGTTTCTTCTAACGTATACAAATCTACAAATGCTATCACACCGAGCGGACACGAAAGCACCGAAGATATAAAACAACTATTTCAAGTGGGTGCTAAGCACCACTTTGTATCGACACATCACCCGAGACGTAGCTTTGAGTACAAGCGACTTGATAGACCAAATAACATCCGACTGGTCGAATTGGAACCTTCAAATTCTGCTGGGGATCCCATAAAATGTACCCTGACTCAGCACAGTCTTTCGACTTGTCCGCAATACGATGTATTATCATATTCCCGAGAACCGTCGCCGGAAAGCGTAGCTATCGGAGTGAATGGCGAAGCTTTTGACGTCTCTCCACATCTATGGTCGGCACTCCGCCGCCTTAGATCAATGGATCGGCCGAGACTGTTTTGGATAGATGCGGTCTCTATCAACCACGGAGACGCCGCAGAACGAAATCAAGAGACAGGTAGGCTGATGGACATATATGAAAATGCAAACCAAGTGGTATTGTGGATAGGAGAAGAGGCCGATGACTCGGCGCTCGTGTATCGACACATCCGAGAATGGAGAGAGAAGCGAGATCTACACAAAGCTGGAAAGCGGATCGGCCCCAACTTTGACCCTATCAACCTACCACTATGCTCGGGAAACACTCGCGAGGCGTACCTGCAGCTATGCAAAAGACCTGTGTTTCGTTGCACACGGATAATTCCCGAAATTACCTACAATAAGAAGGTCCGGGTGGCTTGTGGAGAAGATACCGAAGATTTTTCCCTGTTGGTGCGCTGCTGCACGACCAGGATGGATTATAGTACTTATCATCCCTTTACGGGTTTGCATGGACCTAGCCATGTGAGTTACTTCTGGCAGATTTCAGCTGGAAGCCGTACGCCGCACAATGTCCTTCTTGCTAGCAGCCGCTGCCGAGCAAGCGACCCCAGAGACGAGATATTTGCATTCTTCGGGCTGTTTCACCGCACGGTCCGGCTTGATTACGACTCGGATGTAGCCGAAGTTTATCAGAAGCTGGCTAGACTGGTGATAGAAGAAACGGGCGAGTTAGACATCCTTCAATCGTACGGAACCAAGCGCCACCAAAAGGGCCTTTGCTCTTGGGTTCCCGACTTCAGCGTCTCAGAGCCTGTTGGAGTACTTCGACCAGCTTATCCCGTATTGACCAGGGAAGACCACCCTAGGCTACTTTTACCGGGTTTCCAGTTCGAGGGAACGACCTTTACGGTCCTAGGAAAATATGTCGAGAGTATCCATTCGACTGGCGGCGAACTTGTTGCAGACGCTGCCCATGCACCTCATACCCAGGGATTTAATGAGACTATTCATCGTTGGGAGTGTCTTGCCGCTCAACTTGTAAAAAGGTTCCCGCGACCTATATCGGATGCCTTTGCAGATACAATCATAGCTGACGTGCGAAGCGCCAAGGGGAGGGTGGACGTAAGTGACCACTGGGGCAACGGCTCCATCTTTGTCGCTTGGTATAATAGTAGATACGGTGGCAAAGTACTAAGAAATTTGGATTCGAGTTATTTCAGCTCTTTCGAACTTGCTCAAAAATCCAAAGAGGTTACCCATTGGGAAAGCCGCACCGAAATTTATGCTCAGCAGATGGAGATAATGTGTTATGGCAGAAGTTTTTTTACCACGGACAAAGGCTCCATGGGTTTGGCACCACCTCAAGCTCGGAAAGAAGACATGATTGTATATCTGCCTGGTGGGCGTAACCCGTTTGTGCTTCGACCGCGTGGCGATCAGTTTGAGATGATAGGTGACTGTTTCCTGTACGATCTTGACGTATATAACTTTATTATGGAGGATAAAACGAAGATGGTTCGGTCTTTCCAGATAGTTTAAGCTATGAATATTTAAGGAATAGATATCAACTTATTCACAATACCACATCTACATTCAGATCAATGTTCGGCTGCAAACTCGTGCTTGTCCTTCAAATGCGCCCTCGATTTCACAAGACACAACTGGTTACGGTAACGAACTCAAAGCTAATGGCATCCTTTCGCCCTTGCTGCAGCTATATTGAGAGTCTTTACGATTCACCGCACCTTTAATAGCAGCTAGTATCGTCTCGAACGCCAAATTAATGGAGCTGAGTCTTCAATAGGCACACCGCCTCGGCTTTAATGTTTAATGAGTACAAATCTAGCTCCCTCGAAAGCTCTTAGACTACTGTTGTCTCCGAACACAAGGTTTCTGATATGCTAGACAAATTCTCAGAAGCCAGCATGAGTATTAGACATCAGAGCTAGGGTATGTTATAGTCGGCATCGATCTTGTAGTAGATTACCTAAGGTAGAAGACACAAAGTTACTTCGCAACATGATACGGTCGTTGAAGCATAGACAAAAGCACAGAGAGCAGTTAGACCATCATATAGTGCAGTTAGCTCTTAATGCGAAGATCGTTATAGTGTAACGTCGAGAGGATACTATCATCCTTAATAGCTATAGTTTAGATACCAAGGTAAGAGAATTCAGTAAGGATCATCCTTATGAGTATTGCATATAAGCCGTGTGCCGGAATAGTTGAATCCCAAAGCACATGATGTCCTACCGATCTGATTCCGGAGAAGAGAACGATGAAGGGTCCTTAGCGTTGCGAATTGAGAATCTGTTCCCGACCCTGTAAGCTATCGGACAAACCAATGAAGCACCTTATGGCGATCCGAGGGCTCTGAGTATCGCAGGGTTCCACGAGATATACACAAGCTTCGCGACACGAACCGCAGCGTCGATCGAGTAATTCCCGGCCTGGTGAATGGTTCGATGTTTGGGGAATTTGCCAACGCCCATCAATTACCCCATGAATGATCGGTTGGTGCCCAACACCGAGATCCGATCGACGAACCGCTCATCGCCTTGGCAGGTCGAGATATAAAGATAGAAACCCACCTTGATTTCAACACAGGATATCCTCTACTCATATACAGGCGATCTCTGTGTTTTCGAGCGAGATGACGATGGCCCCTGAGTTGGAAAGATTGTGCGGTGAAATCGGCTCTAGGACCCGTGGGAGCTTACATAACACGCTGTTGTGCTGGCGGCTTCCCGGCTGAGGTTCCGCGGCGCACAAGGTCGTCACTCGTCTCTCCCCTAATGTTGAGGTTTATCCTCCATCTGGAAAGACCTGGAGAGGTACTAAACCCCCACGAGGTTGGTCGGTGATACTGGGCTTGCGAAATGGGATTTACCATCAATCTAACCCTCATCGTTTGTTACTCGTTCCGGAATGACTCGAGCGCTGGGGGTTACATGAGGCACGAGGCTGCATAGTTGACACGTCCGGAGAAGCGGTGATTTGTCCAATCCGCATCGGTCGCTTCGATTCGCTCTTCTCGTCTGACCTATTCTGACCTATGGCGTCGAGCAGTCCATCGTTGGAACTTCGTCATTGCTCATTGCTACCGAGGAAGTCAGCTTTGCGACCGTGCGGTATTCTCGCCAATAGGAACCCCATGGCCTGTAGTTAGACGGGGTCCTCGCCCGATGGGGGACGATCCACAAAACCCGTTCGTGTGTATTTGGACACCGAATTTGAAAATAATGAAGCCGGAGAGAAAGCGAGGATGGCTTCATCTGTGGTGGCCGAAAGCGACGGGGCGCAACTGCTGGTGAGCCTGCCAGAGTACGGCGTGATTATTTGCAAGCAGTGCGCTTTTGCCGTCCAGCCCAACGCGCTGCCCGGGCACCTGCTCCGCCATCAGATCTACCGCAGCGAACGCCGCGAGCTGCTCGAGAGATTCTCGACCGTGGTTCTGAACGAGCCCGACGATGTTCCCACTCCGCCGCCCGATTCCGAGCCCATAGCTCATCTGCCGGTCTACACGGGTTTTATCTGCAATGCTGAGGGATGCGGCTACGCCTGCGTTTCGCAGAAGCGTATGAACCAGCACTGGAGCGAGCTGCACGGGGAGTCGAACTCGCAAGCAATCGACGCGAGGACTGCCCATATTCAGACCTTCTTCAGAGGGAACAAGCTCAAATACTTCGAAGTGACGGGCGGCGACGTCAACAATGCCCACGAAGAATCCGACGCCGATACTTCTTCTTCGCAGCAGTCCCCCTTCTTTTCCAGGTTGGAGGTACCTGGACCGGACACACATGCCAACGGTACATCTACGGATATAATACAGCACGATGGGGCAGAGAGTATGGTCGACGAGCCCGAAGCAAGATTGGATATGGACTCGCTACGGTATCTGCAGCAGTATTTGACAGAAACTGGCGGAACTCTGTCGCGTGACCAAGACACGCAACGTTTTTGGACACAGGCCGTAGTACTAGAAGCATACAACCACGAGTATTTGATGCGAGCCTTGCTGGGAATCGCGGCTTTCCACCTAGCACGCTCGAGTACTGATATCGACACCACCAGAGCTCACTTGAAAGCGGGAATTGGCTATCAGGTTACCGGACTTAGAGGGTTTCGCTATGCATTTGCAAATCATCTAGAAGCGAACAGCGTGGCTCTTGTTTGCTTCTCGCGCGTAGTTGGGATACAAAGAATTGTGGAATGGCGAATAAGCGATTACATACCCTGCGAACAGGTAGGACTGTTTACCGAAGGTCCACTGGCTCCGGTAGTCGAGTTCATGTTGCTCATGAGAGGTCATTGCGAAATGGCGTTGAAGCTGCAAGATCATCTACCCCCGGAGCTAGATCCGCCGCTACAGATCGAAGCTTCGGTGGGAATTCAACCGCTGACCAGGGACCAGCTGATCACGGAAGGCCAGCACCCCTTCCTACTCTCGTCCGTCATCCACCACCTAGAGATATCCATGGCAAAAGACTTCGAGGGCCAACCCTACGTCCCAAAGCTAACAGACCTCATCGAAGACCGAGACCTCACCAAGCTCTGCTCCGAGGCGCTCAACCTCCCCTCAGAACAGCACATCACAGTCGACTGGATCCAAGCCGTCCTCCCGCACTGGAAGATCTACGGAACAAAGGGCATAAGGGTAGTCGACGCCTTCCAATCCTCCGTGATCCCCGCGCGCCTAGCGTTCGACGAATCCGAGATGTCGGGCGCCCCTCCCCCCCTTCCCCCGAGATCCAGGTTCCCGCACATCACGGCGGAAGAGTACGACCACCTCTCGACCCTCCCCGCCCGCCTCAAATCGGCCCTCTCACCCCAGCACGCCCTCGCCATCCCAGCCGTCATGCCCGAACTCGTCGCCCTCCTCCACAGCTACGGCCGCGCCAACGCCCCCTCCTCCTCCTTTCCCCCCCCCTCCATCTCCTCCGCCGCCTCCGTCGACGGCACCGGCAGCGGCCCCGGTGGCACCG
>JANIPN010581060.1:0-11940 GCA_027478595.1 Erythroxylum anguifugum
ATAGAGCGTTAATGTGCTGAGAAGAATCAGCTTCCATCCCCAGCGGCAAGCTCTCACCTGTATAATAACCACTCGGAATAACAAGTATCAGTAGCAGCAGACAGTGCTTTTCTAGCACGAAAAGTAATGTTCATCAGCCCCTACGAGCTATTCGCCGTTCTCAAATAGTCTGGAATATATAACGGGTGACACTTTTAGCGCACTAACGGACATAATATGTTCTTAAGATACACTTTCAGCTCACGTAACAAACCTGTATAGTTTGATTATGACGCTCTTGTAAAGTAACCCAGCCTAACCGAGGCTCCCAACCCATCCTGGCTTGACAGTCCCATCGGGTCTGTATAACACGCAATAGTAAAACAGCGGCATCACCAGACTCAAAAAAACTTCAACAGTAACTTTCGAGTACGAAGCTTTGCGTCCCCATAGCAATGATCCAGTCTCCGCGTATCCTTCCCACAGACGACCAGCAACGAATGCAGGTAAATTCGCAAGCTTCAAAACTATGTATGCAAATATCCAGGCTCCACAGTATTCAGATGATATTGTTACAGATCTGTGAACAGCCCTATATGATATTACTGTTTTCAAAATGATTGCTGGTCCGCATCCGAATACTAAAGTTAGGGCAAATGGTTCCCCAACTAAAGATTCATTCAGCCTCCATGGGCACGATTTGATTCCGAATCCATATTTGAAAACACTCAAGAGGAGTCCGGCTTGACAACATATCCAAACTAGCCCCAATGAATACACAAGGAGGGCAAAAATTGCGAACTCTAGGAAGAGAAGTAAGATCTCGAGCCAATCAAGCCCCAAAATGTCCTGTCCATCCCATAGTAGTAGATGGATACCATGCTCTCTTTTTACGTACAAGAAAATAACCCAGATCCGAAGCTGAGTCTTCACCGTCCACCCGATGCCCTGCATTATACTAGCGACACGGTCTAGTCTATCCAAGGAGCGTATCACCCTATCGTCTGACTCCGTTAGTAAGTGATACTGTCGTGCGGTTACTATCCATTCGAGCGCCTCCAATTGCAGGTACGAGAAGAAGTAGGCGCATCCTGCTACTTGAGTCCAAGGAATACCACGCAAGCCCATTAGCTTGACATACTGTACCAAAGCACTGAACCCCACCAGCGCGCGTAGAGCAAGCTGCTGCTTGATACGACGAGCAGCAGAGGATGAGGAGGAGGGCTGAAGTCGGGGCCGGCGTGGCGGCGATGGGAACTGGCTTGGCGGCGATGGGAACTGGCTTGGCGGCGATAGAAACTGGCTTGGCGGTAGGAACTGGCGTCGCGGCGGCAGGATCTGACTTGTGCCGCGTTCTACTTTATTCGATGCCGCCGCTGGTAACCCTATATCTGTATAATCATCTTCCCTGTCTGCCTTATGCAGCCTCTTCCGTCGAGCAACCACGCAAATGGCCTGCAGCAGCGATAGTTTGTGGTAGACGACAGCAACGAGAACCGACACCGCTACGTGCACCGTATCCACGAGGCAGAATATCGGCGACAATCGCAGCAAGCGCCCGTGCAATGGCGTAAGAACGGCTAACGGCATGGGAGCCAAGGAATAAGGTTGGGGATATTCGATTTCAATCAACTTGGGTTGGATCGGTATCCCCGGGTCTTGGACGGCGGTATTCAGGGCCAGTGCGAACAGTGCCCAGAAGGCGGTCGGCCAGGAAACCGTCTCTACGCTCGCCAAAGGAGGCGCGGACGGACTGGGAAGAGCCGGCATTGTTAGAACGGAGGTCGTTCTCGACGGAAAGACTCGGAGACCTATATATGTCTTCGTCAGGAACTCAACGGAAGCAGTCGTCGTCGGCGGAAACGCACTTTCTTGCAACGCTGCATCGGTCCCGCAACTCAGAAGACTACTGAAACCTCGCGCGCTCCATTGGGAGTGGTGGAGCAAGAAGAAAGATGGACCATCTGTAGTGAGGGAGAGGTGGGCGACATCCTAGCTATATACGTGGTGGTTGAGTGTTCGGAGCGCACCTGATTCTCCCGACTTCAATACGCCCCGCATAAGCCAAGGCTGACTGCTGCGCGCCCGATCAGAGACTTATTTGTAGTAGCGAGAAAGAGCCTGGTGCCTACTTTATATATTGTGGCTATATGTATGATTGACACAATCGAGGAAATTTCTACGATTTCAAGATCTTAAGCAATTGCTGGTACGTAGAGGTTTTTGTTTAGCAAAGAAAATATTTCGAAGTCAGCAAGAAAACTGTTGCTGCCAGTTTCGGAATATCAGCTCAATAAAAAAGTAGAAGAGCTTGGTTTTTGCTGTTAATTAAACTATCTACCTAGGTATGTACTTTCATTCTTGAATTTTCGGGTGCTGATTCGCCTCGAGTATGAGAGTTAAGCCTGAACAGAGATTTTACCATCGTTTGGCAAAGGTTGGACTATCGAGAGCAATGCTAAACTATAACAACCGGGAACAAGCTAAATAAGCTTTACTGCGCTGAATCGTAAGGTTTAAGCTTCATGAGAGCGAACTTTTTTTCCAGACGGATCGTCTGTACAAATACCAGATTAGTTATTCATCCATCGGCACGAATATCCATTAGCCCTCCCAAACAACTTCAACCATGATGATCCCAAGAGCAGAGCCTGTTGATTTGGTGGTGCGCCTAACTACAAAGCGGTTGTCAGCTTCTTGAAGCAACGCCTTCCAATCATCTTCAGTTCTTTCTTGTGAATTGTACATTGCTGCTAGCCCAAGGTCACTGGATCTGTAATTTTGGAGCACGAATAGTTAGAAACAATCTGGCACGAAAATCCTTGGTCGAATCACGAACCTTGCATTTCGTTCCTTCCACAGCGGCCCATTTCCTAGTTCTTGGAGGACGATATCTTGAATTATGACCATGGCTCCTTTCTTGAGTTTCAATATCTGGGCTCGCAAGATGTCAAGGCAATATGCAGTAGCCCACCACCGCAAGGACATGTAGAAATAGTAGACATCCGCTTCCACGGTTTGCTTGTTTAAAACATAGTGCGTGTCGAGTGTAACCTGTCTTGTACGAACCCTGGCAAGTATTAGCGACACAAGAGTGCAAATAGACACAGCACATGACCGCCGCCCTGATAGGAGTTTTCTTGGAAGAAGCTGATCGACTCACTCCGGGGATTCTCTCTCTTTAGTCCCCATCATGAATTCCATGTCTTGAATAATGATGTTTAGATTGCTGTGAGCTTTCGCTAGGGCAATGGCGTAGGCAACTGGCCCCCCACCTACCATCACGACCGTGGCCTTACCCAGAGATGCCCAAATGAAGCCACGGCCAACAAAACATGGATGGTATTCCGGCCGTTCCACATAAGCCAATCTGGCATCTACAAAGCGAGCAATGCGATGCGGCTGACTTCGGAGAAGAGTAGTAATACGGTCTGACGTACCGTTTGCCAGACTGTAACCCTAAGCAAATAGACATAAGCCAATAGTTTTTCTAGAGCTCCGTGGGGGAGACAGTAGTCATACGCACCGTTTGATTCTGTTCTTGAGAACCGGGGAACTTCTCTAAAGCTTCCATTACCTTTGTAGCCGCGGGCCACATCTCTTCAGCTCTAAATCGGAGCCAATTGTTCGTAATCGGATTAACCAGGATCTTAGATGATCTAGTGTGTGCCACCATACCGGGCTCAGGCTCACAGAAGATGCGCATGGTCATGGCGTGCCTGAGAAGACGGGTGACCATCCGTTCCGGCAGACCAGTCCTTATTGCTATCTCTCCGAACGACGCTTGGCCTCGTTCTGGGACCATAGTCGCGATGCTGTGCTGAGCGATGGCTTTTTGACAGAGCGAGTTGTTGTGCTGTTAGGACAGAACTTATGTCAGTCAAGCTCCCGCTGAGTGCTTTGCACAGAACAATTCACTCACCCCACCGTAGTTGTCAATTAGAGTCATCGAGTCAGTGAGCAAGTCACGAAGCTCGGTTGCGGCGTCGATAACGGCATCTCGATCAGAGAAGAGATCTGTGGGGAGACGATCCGAGATGTTGTCGTCCTCGTGGAAAGATGGTGAAGGGACGCCATTGGATGTCAAGACTGTTTGGATATTTGCTACACCGTTCTGGATCTCGGTTGCAAGCTGAAGGATGCGAGTGTGGGGTCCGACGTAGCTCCTGGGATAGGAGAACATCGTGCCGGTAAGATGGGAGGAGAATGAGCAGAGGTTGTTGTATGAGCAAAGGTTGTTGAATGAGTAAAGGTGGTTGAATGAGCAAAGGCGGTTGAAAGAGCAGAAGTGGTTGAATGAGCAGAGGTGGTTGAATGAGCAAAGGTTGTTGAGTGAGCAGAGGTGGTTGAATGAAGCAAATCACTAGTGAATCCGAGCTAGTCTACCTGGGTATGTAGATGCCTAGCCCGCAGAAACCAACAACTTGATAGCGCCAAAAGAATACAACAGAGATATGCGGAGACGTAGAGCTCACGAAAAGCTTCTACAGATTCTCAATTTCAAGAATCACTGATACGTAACTTTTGAGATAAGTTCTGTATTTTCAGAGTCAACTAGACCAGAACTGGTGGCCCTGCCGTCTAGTATTGTACTATTAACTGGCCCCGTTGTATCGAATCTGCTTCACCGTTACACTATTATCATACAATGAAAGAGGATAGAGTATCATAATCTTCTCGTTGCTAATTATAGAGCTTTATACCTACGATAGTGGCTACTGCCATCCTCATGCATGATGTCCATCATGTTGAATCCTCTTTCCTTGTCGACAATCTGGACCACACAGCATTGAACTCACACATTCAACTCGGGTCGGCTGCTACAAGTCTTCCATGACGGCCGGCTATCGGAATAGAGAAACATGGCCTCTACCATATATACTGAAAATAGGCACTGGTGTTGTGCGGCACAGGTGCGGCACTCTGAACTACCCACAGATCTTTGCTCCGTTGAAACAAACGCTGTTCACCGTAGTAAGCCAGCTTGCAAAGTAACGAATAGCTCTCTACCAAAAGGTTGATAGACCTGCCACGCCAAAAGAGACTCGTACACAGGAGATCGTAGACGAGGTACAAGGGACAAGTCAAACCTTTTCCATGCCTCAACCTTGCAGTAGCCTGAAAGTCAGGATGGTGTGGCCCAGGTTTTTTCGGATTTACCGCTCACCTTGCTTATCTGGCTTACTGTGCACTTACATATTCGTAATGTTTGTATAGGACCATGTACCGGAATGAGTGTGTGCCTTCGAAAGGATGTATTCCAAGGCTGGGTGCAAATCTGGCCTACCTGTTACACTCGAGTGAGAATAGGGTAACTTGGTACAAGGCGTAACGGAAATGGGTCAGAATACCGGATTCACTAGTTAATAAGCCTCCTGTGTTTTGACCTAAATACGTAAAACTTAACTCACCGTCTTCTCTTACTTGGTTACTTGCTGAGAGCCAAGTGGAAATCCAGATATCGATCTTGAACCATTCATCATAACCGTGTGGACTTGCCTCTGAGACGCTGAATCTGTCTTTCTGTCGAATTGAAGGGTTTGTTTGAAAGCCATTGATACACACTTGCTTGAACTTCGAATCATCCAATGTGGTTTAATTGGAAAAAAATTGCTCGTCGCTAGAATTTCTTTTGCTGGGCACAGCGAAACGCGGTCCGGGCGGTATTAGGAATGCTGATCGAAGATGGATCTATGTAAGCCCTGCAGCATTGTTAACTAACTTACAACAGCTTCCAAACCCATAATAACGCCTTTCGCGGATGAAGCCCTTCGCAGATGAAGCCCAGATGGGGGGCTCTTGCGGTTCTGACGTTGAGGTGGAACCGTGTGTGGTCCCCGCGGGGGCAGGGGGGCCGCGGAGGAACGTGCGACCGAGGGCCCACTATTCGAAGTATAAACACAAACTGTTGTAATTGGCCGCCGAGGGAAACCGCCTCTGACACTGGTGAAGTGACCAGGTTTTGAGAAGCTGGTGGACAACACGAAAGTTTAACGCCCAAGAAGTCTGGTAAATCATTCCATCTTGTACAGGTTGTCAACGCTCCATGAAACAGGTGATGACTGGGGTCTTGCCGAACTGCCTAAATCTGTCCCGTCGCCACTGGTTTGTGAGTCGAAAGGGCTATCACTAAGCTGCATGATCGGGTTTTGAGGACTTCAACATGTTCAAGGACTACAGACAACCTCACGATACCCCGGGTGGTTGTGTAGAAAGAATTGGAATCGGACCTACCACATCGTAACAACTACGTCTGTGTCTGTCCTGTTTCTGGCTTAAAGATCAGCATTTCTGAAGTACCTTTGGTAGCTCTCTTCCTAGGTGAGAACCTATTGGAATCGTTATGTACCTGACATTGTTTATTGCGTCAAGCGCAGAGCACTAACGTATACAATTAGTGATTTTGCGCTGCTGTGTCCAGGCTGACTACTGCTTGACATCTGCTAGGCCCTAACACCTGCACCGATACGGATCCGTATGAGGCGCTGAACCCTATGGACACCCTGGTCGATCCTCACAGCCAATAAGAAGAAACCTGCTAAAGAATCAGCCTCCGTCCAGTTTTTGACTTGCGGAAGGCTGTGAGAGTGTCACATCCAGCGCCTCAGTCCAAACGAAACGACCAGCTCTGCATCCTATAAAGCACCCGAGAATTCCCTCGCAATGTCCTCTTCGAAGTTCTATTGTCGTGAAGCCAGAGGAAGCAGCGAAATTGCCCTTCTCACCCCACGAACCGCACCGCGTGGGTCACAATGCCGCCGCAGCGCGCCCCACGCATCAAACCGAGCAGATGGCTCGAGCACAAGAGCTTGCTTGAGAAGTACTGGGTCACCGAAGATAGGACAATACCGCAAGTTGTGGAGTTAATGAAAGGACATGGGTTTGAAGCAACGTAAGTTCTGCCGTGACTCTGCGGCACTGTGTGGACCTCTACTTCCGGTTCTAAAGCACAACGACGCAGTTGAGGCTACTGCACGCCCACAAGTACCTGCTTGTTATGCTTAATCGTGCTAGAAGTGCGCTTAAGCTGATACACTTGTCACTTCTACATACTACTCTTAACGATCCTCACCCTGGTTAAGTAGGAGTGACTTCTAGAACCCTACGCTAACATGACCCAGATTTAGCCAATACGAAGCACAGTTCAAAGCCTGGAAATGGCAGAAGAACCAGAAAAGCCAGGATTGGAAAGCAGTGGCATACGCTATTCACGAGATGGAACGTAACGCGAAGCCATGGGAAGTGTACTTGGACGGCGAGCTTCAACCTGCAAGCAAGGTGCTCGACAAAATCAAGCCTTACGACACTCAGAGAGGCCACAGTGGTTAGTGCAAACACAGTTCCAAGATTAAATAAAACTTGTACTAATGTCTCTCAACAGTCCCGCAACAACTTCCAACGCGCTTCGCGGTTGTTGCACCACCAGTTGACTCACCCGAGTTGACATCCAATTTGCCATTCGAGGCTATCAACGAAATCATCAATCGATCAGGAGCTACGATGCTACAGCATGCCGGATCTCAGGCTGAACTTAAGTTAGGTGGTGGTACAGACATACCTACGAGTTCGCCGGGCCCCTTGGTTGACGACCAAACTTCGGGCAGTATCGTACTGAATGAACAACAAAACCTGGCGCTTGCAAACCGCAATGCACTTACTGAAGAGCGATTCCTTCAAAATGTCATACCCGGATCTCTCTCAATGCCTGCTGCTACGACTGATGACGAAGCTGAAAATAATAAAACGATAGAGCTATTTCGCAAAGTTCTTTTCTCTATCTCGAACAACTTTGCAGGGCTAGAATCGCTTCCAAAAAAGAACGTAATTGATTTTTTGGCCGCAGTTACAACAAAAGATCTATATAAGTCGATCCGAGCTGCGTCAGCACACTCTACGTCAAGTCTTACACAAAATTTGCTTCTTGCGGCAATAGAGGCAGGCAACTCTTCCCTTGTCGATTTGATACTCACAGAGTCTGTAATAGAATTTGACGTCGGCTCGATAATTATACGCACTAACCGATGTAAATGGACACCCATAGAGTGGGCGGCTACAGAGCTGAACGGAGACCTCTTACTCGTGCTTATAAAACACGGGTTCTCTATTACTCGAACTGTAGTGTCTTCTTCTGGGGTTAGAGATAATGTGCGAGAAGATCCTCATAAATCACTTCTGGATCGGGTAATCTCATACCTTGAGTATAGGCTTGCCACTTGGACGCCTCACAATGCTAGATTAGATTCAGTATTTCGCATTTTGCTTAATGCAGGCTCTTCTATATGTATATCTCATACAAGACTTCTTCTTGGGCATGGATATTTAGATCTTGTGTCTCTTGCGATAACTACCCGGCTGCGTTACCATCGAGAAGATTACCGTCAAGAAGATTACCGTCAAGAACATAACCTTGCAGCGCTTTTGAGCCTTATTATTCAGAAATTTGATCAAGATGAGACTATTAAGCTAGTTCATATCATTCTTAAGTCCTGGGGTCAACTTCTTGTTAATGATGGAAGTTACGATGGTTCATTGACCCATGGGGATTATGTTAACTCGCCCCTGGACTTTGCTGCTCAACGCGGGTATCTTCAACTGTTCAAGATGCTGAGAACGTACGGATTTCCATTGACTCGCATTACGCTATCCAACGCTATCTTGGGCCGTAATCACGAACTCATAAATGCCATAGTTGAGCAAGACTGGAACTCCATTGCAGCCGTGGATACAATGGTTGGGACACCACTATCAAATGCAATAAAACTTAAAGATGCGGAAGCCGTGCAGCTCCTGATACGCTATGGCGCCTTGAACACACTGACAGATATTAGAGGAGCTCATTTATCGCATGCCCTAATGGCTGCGGCAAAGGTTGGTAACACAGCTCTGATCATGGAATTTCTTAAGAAAGGAGTGCCTGATAGTAAGTGTCTTGGCTCAGCACTGCTTAGTGCACTCGGGAGTGGCAAGGAAGAAGCTGCGCGTTTGTTGATTGATGCAGGTGCGGATGTGAACCAAATATCAGAAAAGAAGAAGTGGAGTAGCTTGCAGCTCGCGATCAATGGCGGATGCTCCTTAAATTTGGTAGAAGTTCTCCTGCACGCGGGCGGGCATCCGCAAGGTCAATGCAATGGAATCTACCGAGAAACTCCACTCGGATTGGCTATTTCAGCTCAAGATCTGGCTATGGTGCGTACACTCTTGGAAGCTGGGACCGATCTTAATGATAGTTGTGAATTAGACCCCGGGGAAGGGCATTACCTTGAACAAGCACTTGCCAATCCTGATGAGAGAATCATCGATTGTCTATTAAGCTTTGGAGCAACAATTCAAACATCTTGGTTGAACCCCGACCTGGAGGGCTACGCTTTGCGCGTGGCGGTGAAGTTTCACAGCTTGGATATAGTCCGCAAAATTCTTGACCTAGGGGGACACCCCGGAGATTCACTCTCATTGGAGCAAGCAGAGATCAGATCGCCTGCCATGCTGGACTTGCTCCTTACGGATTTTCACAAAAAGTATCCCAGGGGGCTTCCAGGGTTCGCAGCACCCGTTTTGCAAACCGCCATATCTAACTGTAACGAAAGACTCTTTGTTGAACTTCTAGAACATGGCGCCGATCCGAACTATCTTTATCCAATCGATAACAGAAAGCGTGAAGCTTTTGACAAAGTCTCCGCTCTTGGTTTCGCCATCATCAACAGCCCCAAAGTCGACACTGGGGCCATGGAGCTCCTCATTACGCGGCGCTATTGTGAACCGGACGTTACTGTTGCTGCGAAGGTATTTGGAAATTATCGAGGTAATACAGCTGGCGGTAGTCGCGAGTATAGATACACCGCGCTCATGGTAGCTATTCTTGTGCAATCGCACGTGGCCGTCCGGTCTCTACTCAAACTAGGTGCAGATCCCAACAAGAATCCTCTAGGAACAGTTGTACATAGTCCCCTACAACTAGCAGCAAAGGTAGGAGATGTGACCCTAATAGATCTACTGATCAAGCATGGGGCTGATGTAAACGCCGCCCCTGCTCTCAGCTATGGAGGCACTGCGTTACAAATGGCTTCAGAAGGAGGCTTCGGTGCTATTGTTGTACTGCTCCTTAGCCATGGTGCCGACGTAAGTGCAGCTGGCTCCCGAGTAGAAGGTATGACCGCATTGGAATTTGCTGTTTCGAAAGGACGAATCGATGTTGTCAAAATATTACTCAATGCCGGGGCTGGAATTGACTTACTGGGTATCGGAGTTGACAGCGTTGTGCTGAACAAATGCATGGAACTTGCCACAAAACACCAACATCAGCCTATCTGTAATTTATTACAGACTTACTTATGGGAAAATGAAGCGCTTTGTATGAATGTAGGGAATGGCGCTTGGAATCAATTCGGTGCTGTAGGCGACGAGCAGGGCTTCGTCGAGGATCTGGGGGATGATACGATTCTTGGGGATGGCGTAATCACATGATAGAACAAACCTGAGGAGGCTTGCTGCGATTTTCTCACGTTCGACGAAGATGAATTGTATTCTCAGCTGAAACTGGACTTCGTTGAAACTTAATCTACGGTTCACGGGCACAAAAGGACTTGCTCTCTCATCGACGTGTTCACGGATACTGGAATTTCATTACAATGCCTGATATGCTGGACATGCAAGAGAACACATTGTGTTATCGGAATGGGAAATTCGCCAAACATGCCTACTTCATAAGTGCATTGATGACTCTCTTACGTCTAAATTTGAGACAATCTAAGCCTTAGAAACTATGCACGGTGATGCCACAAAGCCTATTGTAGGAGGGACTATTGACAACCTGTTCTGTCCCAATCATTCAGCGGTCTTTGCGAACGAGCGACGGGATCACTCTAACCCCCTTCTTGCTCTTCGTCCCTACGATGAATTGGTCACTATAAGCATCTACGTCCTCCGACGAGGTGTCTCCCAAGTCGAAATCAAACGTAGTAACTAGCTTCGCAACCGTGAAGTAAAGCTCCGCCCATGCCAGACTGTAAACACGCAAAAGTCAGCCAAACAAGCGCACAAATCTTCATCCCTCCCCCGAACCCAAAGAACCAGCTCTATCCTGTATACTCCTGCAGAACTCAACCGAAAAGGCATAACCACAAAGCGAAAACTCAAACTTTAAAAACTTACTTGAGCCCCAAACAGATCCTCGTCCCCCTGGAGAAAGGCGCAAACGTCCTCGAAACATCCCCCTTCTTCCTCATCGACTCCAGATCCGCCCACCGCCCCGGATCGAACTCCCGCGCGTTGGGGTACACGCGGTCGTCCAGGTGCATCAGCAGCGTCGTCATGCCCACGGGCGTGCCGGCGGGAATCACCCAGGTCTTTCTGCCACCGCTACCGCTGGTATCTAACCTACCGTTGTTGCCGTTGTTGTTGCCGTTGTTGTTGTCGTTGTGGTCGTTGTTGTTGTGGTCGTTGTCGTTCTCGTCGTAGACTAGATCGCGGTCGGGCGCGATGCGCGCCATTCGCGTCGCGATCCCGGGGGATAGACGCAGGCCTTCCATCAGGACGGCGGTTAGGTAGGGGCACTGCTCGAGGCGGGGTAGGGGTGGGTGGGTGCTGCCCCGCTCCTCCTTCCCCTTTTCCTTCTCCTCATCACCCGACGATGGGTGCTGCCCCCGACCCGACTCCGACTCCGACCCCGACGATGACGATGGATTATACAGCGGCGCCAGCTCCTCCCGCAAACGGGCGAGGATGGTCGTCGGGTTGCGGTACACGTTGTAGATGACGAGGCGGATTACGGCGGCGTTGGTTTCTATGCCGGCCCCCGTGATGGTTTCGACTTCGTCGTTTATCCGCGGCAGGGCTTTTTCGGAGGCCGGGAGGTTGGGTTGAGATAGGATGGCGGAGACGAGGTTGGGGGGGATGGAAGAGGGGTCAAGGGTGGAGGGGGAGGTGGTGGTAGTGGAGGTTGTTGTTGGGGAGGAGTGGATCTGC
>JANIPN010581377.1:0-11938 GCA_027478595.1 Erythroxylum anguifugum
GTTCACTGCCAACCAGGAGATGAGTCAAGAAATCCAAAATCAACCGCCAAAACCAGCTGCCCAGATCACCAAGAAGAAAAACCCCAAGGAACAGCGGCAAGAAACGCCAAGTCAGTGACCCGATCGACCACCTCAACTAGCGACCCAAAAACCAGCAAGAGAGAAAAACCAAACAGCAAGGGGCGAGAAAGCACAGTAGCAACCTGGAGAGCTAGCCCACAAAGCCGACCGCAACCACCCAACCCAGCGGCCCAGAGCAATCGAGAAAAGCACAAGAAAAGAAAACCCCAAGAACTAGCTGGTGTTGATGTTTTACAAAGTTGAAGACGAACAAGGTGTAATTAGATTTCTTCTCTTGATGTGTGTATCTGCAAGTGTGCTTTCCTCTGTATTTGTGCCATTGCCAACCCTAAGGTGGGGTTTAGATTGGCTAGCATTCTTTCTAATTATTAGAACGTTGTGAGACTGAGTGGAATTTAATGTTGGCGCGACTCTCGCGAGACGCGAGCTATTCGCCTTTGTATATATTTTATATAAATAAACTATTTTTAAATTACCTAAAAAAAACTATTTTTAAATAAAATAGAATAAAGTAAAATTTAATAAAATAAAATTTATTAAATAATTAATAATAATTTTTATATAATTAATAAAAATAAAAAATAAATAAAATTTTTATTAATGAAAAATAGAAAATATATTAAAATTATTCTTTAATTGTTTGTATATATTTCTATATAAATAAATTATTTTTATATATAAATCACATAGAATAAAATAAAATAATAAAATAAAAATTTTAGAATAGAATGTAATGATAATAAAAATAAATATGCTTTTATTTTCAGTTTTTATATTACAAATCTCAATTAAATAAGTTTTTGTTTTCAGTTTTTATATTACAAATCTCAACCAAACATGTTTTTGTTTTCAGTTTTTATATTACAAATCCTAACCAAACAAGTTTTCGTTTCTTTTAAGAAAAAACAGAAACCAAAAACAAGAAATAAAAATTAAAAACGACAATAAAAAGATGGAAGTGGAACCAAACGGCCCCTTAGTTAATTGCCAAACCAATGCCATGTCTATTTCCAAGTGATTGAATAGTTAGATTTGAATTGTCTTGCCAAATTGTAATTTGGTGTTACCCACGAAACAATTTCCTTTGACTTTAAATGAACATAGCTTTATTAAAGAAATCAAATCACAAACAATTTTCATGTTTTTTACATTCAGACTAAAGAAATTTTTCGAATTTGATAGACAACCCAACTGGACGAGTAAATCGTAAACAATACTTACACATCTAGTTATGCCCTCGAATTACATTGGAATCTACATAACATGTCATGTCACTGTCAAACCCATCCCAGTTCTTCAGGCGTGCTCAAGGATCCCACTGTCTCGATTATGACGCACCAGCTGTTGGCCCTAAGCTAAGCAACAAAACTCTGCCTGCGGCGGTGACCCACACACTCCGGAAAATTACCATACGAGCATCAGCTAATGATCAGCCAGCAATATCTAGCCTTATCCACAATCATTGCTATCCAGATTTTTGTATTCATTAAATGCCACGTGGGTATTCTTTTACTAGAAATGGTAGGAGTTAGGCTACACTTGGGCCGATAATTTAATTATATTTAGTTGTACGTAATATTTTATTGAAATATAAAATAATTTATTATAGAATGAAATGTAAATAATTTAATATCAAAAAATATGATTTGAAAAAAATTAAAAATTTATAATATAATACAGTGAAGTGCTGTTTTGAAAAATATAATATAGTATAATAAAAAATTATTTATCATTTTACATTTCAATATAAACCTTTTAAATCGAAGGTTTCTCATTTTTACTATTTATGATATAATAAGATATAATATAAAACATTCATCTTTCGTGATTTTCGTTTAATTTCATTATAAACTCTCATCTAAGTGATGAAATAATATTACATTCTATTTTATTTCATTAATAAACTTCCACCTAAACATAGGATTAATTAATATATCACCTTTTGTGCCTATTATTATTATTACATAATTTACCTTATGTGTATAAATCTAATAATTTGTACACATAAGGTACAAATTACTTTTAATATAAATCGAATTTATTTTGATATTATAAATTCGAAATAATATTTTATTGATTTTATCTAATTACTTTTAATATAAATAATTATTACTTTCCAGCCAAAGTAGATGTAAAAGTTTTATTAAGTTTTTATTATAATTAAATATGCTTTTTAAAGGAAAAAACTTCAAGAAAAGTTTGTGGGCTTTACTTTCGAGCAACACTATAAAAACTCAAAAAAAAATTAAACTGGCAAAACAAAAATTTTAAAGGTTAAAAATTTTAGTTGTCGTTCGACTACCGTAAAATTGACTAAAAATTAAATTAGATTAAAAACTTGGAAATAAAATTAGAAGAAACTGTCATATTTATTAAAAAATGTAAAGTTTAATTGAAAATAAACATTTATTTATTTATTTTGATACATAAGAACTTATGAACTTCTTAAATTTTATCAGTTAATTAATAAATTGATTGATTTTAAATAAATTATTAAAATAAATCAAACAAAAAATTAAACATTTTAAATATTTTTACGATGAAACAGAGCAAACTAATTGAGCATGTAAATATCTTTTACATGCTCCTCTTGAATGGGGGATCCTTTGTCCCTTTTCCTGATCCTAGTCTAACCCTCTCTCATCAGAGCCATCCACTTAGGTGGAACCCACCATTTATTCAAATGGGTCCCACCTAAGTGGATGACGGTGTCTTGAATGTCGCATTTTTTGTCAAGTGATGAGTATGATTGATGTTAGACGAACGTCACGTCCTTTTCATTATATTCAGTATCGGTTGGTATGGATTTTACTGAATAAAAGTGAGATCTACCATACCCAATTATTGTACCACAACATTAAAAAATCTAATGAACAGAGCTTAATTTTTTGAACTTCTTCAAAACTTAGAATCTAACCTGACTTATAGTTATTCCTAAGATCAATGGAAAGATGGAAATTAAGATATCAAAAAGTATTCTAAATTTTATAAATTAAAAATAGAAGCTAAATCAAAAAAATCACAAAATCCATAATTTAGTAGTTATTATGAATTATCAAAAGAGATTTATGTAGAGCATTATAAATATTTTAGTTATTGAAAAACATAGTATTTTGAGAATTTCATATTATAAATATATGGTTAAGAGTAGTATAAATTTCAAGTAAATTATAATAAAATTTTAATTTTAATTATATAACAATTAAAAACTATCTAAAACAGTAATATTAATTGGTTTTACCAGCACTAATATCGAAATTTGGTGGCAACTTTAATTTAGATCTTAAGTATGCCCACGGAGTCTTTATAAAATTTAAAACTAATGTAACCAAAGTTAGAGAAGACATGATCCTCTGACTCCTTTATCCTGTCCCAATCCTATCCTACTTCATCTCAATTTAACATATAAAACAAATATGAGTAGCCGTTAACTACATATATATCTAATCATATATGTATTAAAGTATGTAATACAATTAACGTATTATAATAAACATTATTTATTACAATAAAGAAATTAAACATGACTTCAATTTTTTTCCTTACTTGCTGTAAAGGAATATGTCTTTCATTAAAATAGGGATTTCCCATATTTGATTATTCACTAATTTATCTTCTTCGTGTACATATATATGTATATATAGAGAGAGAGAGAGCGAGAGAGAGATATGACCATCTTATAATTTTCCCTCTTTGATACAAGACTAGGTAATTAATGAGTCCAGATCTTCTGTCCAGTTTTATTCTGTCTTATTCTGTTTTATTAAATCTCAACCATTTATTTTGTGGACCTTACGTGAGTTCCATGCGAGCCCCACATAAATAAATGGCTAAGATTTATTGAATACAATAAAATACCGCAATATTAAACAGGAGATTTGAACTCGTAATTAATTGTATCTGGTCTCTGATGAACTTTGCTCAATAAACAAATATTGCTCGAAACGAGCCAAGTAGGTCGGTATACCAACCTGGCTCTTTCCCATAAACCAAATGTTTATGGGAAACTTGATCACGTGCAATGAAATTCTGAGATACGTTCAATTTCTTCATTTTTGACTTTTTTTGGCAGGGAAGAAGTGGTCAGTGCTCAGTACCAAGAGTTCCTCCTTCGAAATTAAATTCAGGGGACCACTTACGCTTTGGAGATCGACCATCGATGCTTATTTTTCTTTCCCGATGACGAAGTCAGACGGAACAATATTGCCAAGAACATTCATGTCTAACGTCAGGGAAATTTTCCTTTTGGGGTTTCAAGGAAATTTGTAACTTCAGTTCCTCCTCTTTTTCACCAACCGCATGAAGCCGAGTTGGGATGTCAAAAAGTGGCCAGCAAAGCCAATCATCTCCACCGTATGTTTCGACCATTGATCTCAACATTATCGTGCAAGCCGAATTTGTTCATTTGCAGTCTTAAAAAGTTACATGAATCCCTATCTCAAAGGACACATGTCTCTATGCTCGAGAGTTTTGAAAAGAAAACGAAAAGAATGAATAATTGGATTAAGATGTGTATACAACTTCAATTTAATCTTTTTTTTAAGGTAACATAATAGTTATTATCAACGTACTTGTTAAGATTGTAATTTTGAAAACAGCCTCTCTTGTTGATTATAAATAAGATTGTGTATTATTAGATCTCTTTAAATCTTACGAGTCAACAAAATTTCTTCCGAATCTATTCTATGCTAATTACTTAGGTTATGTTTAGTTGAGGGTTGTATAATAAAATGAATATTATGCTATCATTTGGGAGGAGGTTCTGTAATAGAATATAATGGAATAAAATGGAAGATGAGAGTTTAGTATTACATTTCACTTTATCCTAAACAATAAAAATGAAAAACCTCTGATTTGGAAAGTTTAAGATAAATCGTAAAACGATAAACAACTTTACACTATATTAGATTATAAACCCTTCATCCAAACAACATTTAACTATATTATATCATGAATCCTTCAATTTCTTCAAAACAATAATTTTTTAATATTATAAACCATTTCATTTCATTAAACACAGTTTCATTTCATTAAACACTTTACGTCTAGTCAAGCATAGCTTTTAAGTAAGACCAAAAAACCTATCTAATCTTTTTCTAGAGCTCTAAAGTTACTAACGTGAATTGTGCATGAAGTGGAGCTTTCTTTAATGACATCAATGAAGTAGCATTTACTATTGAATAATATTAATGCCATAAACATAAGGTGTACATAAAATACCACAAGCCATTATTGGCTTTGGACTTAACTAAAATAAAATTTAATTAACATAGCGATCATTATATCTTTTCAAACGATAAGCCTTACTAAATCATACCAAATTGGATTGGCTACATCACAAATCTACAATGGCACTGACAATTACATCCACATTTTCTCATTGACCACCACCGTGGCCTTTCCTTCTAGTCACCATAACCTTGAACCCACCAGCCATATGAGCCGTTAGTAGAGGGAGAAAAACCGGTTCTTCCTCATTAACCGGATTGATCTCAAACCGCTGCAAAATGGCTGCAACCACATACTTCATCTGTGTAAAAGCCATATCCTTGCCAAGGCAAACCCTTGGACCAGCCTGAAAGACCGGAAACTTATATGGGCTAACCGACTTCATCGACCTACCTGGGGTCACCCATGGTTCTTCGAACCAACGGTCTGGTTTGAAATCGAACCGGTCCTTACCCCACAAAATTTCCATTCTTCCCATTCCATACGGGAAATACGTTACCCTGTCTCCTTTCCCGACAAGAGTACCGTCCGGCAAGACATCGTCAACGACAGCATGTTTTGAGTCCCATGCAACGGGCGGGTACAGTCTCATGGACTCGCATAAACTTGCTTTCAAGTAATTCATGTCTTTCAGGACTTCAAAATCTAGTTCCTTTTCACCATTGTTGAGCAGATATGTTACTTCATTTACAAGCATCTCCTCCACGTTTCTGTTCTTTGAGAGCAACCAGAAGAGCCACGTCATAGCCGCCGATGTCGTGTCTCTACCAGCCATGATGAAACTTATCACCATATCTCTCACAACTTCTTGATCATGACCGGCAGATAACAATCTCGACAAAAGATCGCCATCGAGCTTTCTATCTGGATCTTTTTCGAGAACCCTTTTCTTGTTTTTAACAATTTCCAAGACAGAATCGTGAACAAGCTTGATTGCTTCTTTGAGGTTCTTTTCGGCCCCTAAGTTTAAAGCTCGCTTTGTCTTCCACACCGCGTAAACAGGTGCCACTCCTCGCTTGGCGCTTATCATTGATGCAGTGTCAAATGCTTGAAGAAGAGGAGGAACTGGTTTCGAAAGATCCAAAGAAGAAGAGTCTACGCCAAGAGAAACCTCGGACACAATATCAAACGCAAATCTCTTCAACAGATCTTGCAAATCCAATACTTTTTGATTCTTAACAGCGTCTTCCAGCAACGGTATCAAGCGATTTTCCACTTTGTCTTGCAGAATCTTCACTACAAATTCTCTCAGATGCTTGGTGCTAAACTCGTGGCTGGCAAGCTTACGTTGGACGCACCATAAATCGCCGTCAACGTTGAATATCCCGGAACCCAGAAGGTCTCCGAGGATTTCAGTGAAGGGTTTTCCTTTAGGGAAGTTGCTGAAGTTGGTCTTCAAAACATGCTCTACATTGGCTGGATTGGCCGTGACTATAGTCCGGCGACCACCTAGCCTCTGAATGATAATGGTCTGCGATGGAGACGCCGATAAAAGATCGGTGTACCAGTCAAGAAGACGGCGACGATTCTTGTAGAAAGAGATTAAACAGCCAATGAAAGGAGAAGAAGGAGGGCCGTAATTAGAAAGCATCTTCAAGTGAGGTTTGTTGAAATCATGGAAGAGTGAAAAGAATAAAAGGGAGAGAAAAAACCCTAGAGGGACAAAGAAAATGAAGAAGAGTAGCATGGCTTCAAGGTTTAGGGTTCACCCTGGTGAGACTTCCACAATTAGATGATAACGAAGGAAGGGAAGGCCAACTCTATTTATACACACGCATGTATGCGAGTCTTTGACTTGTAAATATAACAATGTATAAAAGCTTTAAAAATCAAGAGTTTTGGGACCACTTTATATATTGATTGCAATTGATTGTAATGCGTATGTATTTTCTGATTTTTTGTTTTTATAAATCTCAGTTATTTATTTACATGAGTTTCAAATGAGTCCAGTATCCCTTAAAAAAAAAAGAGTCCAGTATAAATAAATACATAACTCACATAAATAAATGATTGAGATTTATGAGACAAAATAAGACATTATAAAATTGTAAAGAGAATCCTGTTTTATTATAATTATGTCCATAACTATTAGTATTATATTAGAACAAAAATTTAGATTACTAAATTGAAAAAAAAATAAATTTTAAATAATAATAATAATTATGTTTAAAAATAAAATTTCAAATATTTAAATCATTTATAATTTTAAAGCTTATTTAAAATACTCCTAGTAATTTGATCTTGAGAAAAAAAGAAAAAAAGAAAAAAGAAATTATATATAGCACGTGTTTCACAAGCTAGGAAGAAACTGACTTCAAAAGGGATATGCTACGGCGGACATTTGTTTGTCTTCCTTTTTTCCTTTTGCCTTCCAAGCTTGTGACCACCAATTAAAAAACGTGTTAAATCAAAGAGTCTTTGGAAGACTTAGGCTGATTTCGGTATTCTTCCATACCAATTCATGTAAAACCAGTTCATAACCCCAAACTTCCTACCCTTGTGGTCGTGGGAGGGAATTGGCTTGTACTTGCGTAATTATGTGTTTAAATAATATATAAATAAAATAATTAATAAGCTATTTAGAACAATAATACCTCTTTAAGCAATAATTCTAAAATGCTATAATTAGTAATAAATTTGTGAAAAAGGCTATAATTAGTTAAATGAATTAATTTTCTAATATCTTAATGTATCTATTCTATAAACTACAACATAAGAGTGTAATTTAATAATATTGTAATTCTAATATCTTGTCACTGCTAATTAAGGGTCAAGTTGCGTATTATTATATATATTCTACAAAATTTCAACATAAGAGTATAATTTAATAATATTATAATTCTAACATTTTCTCTTTGCTAATTAAGGGTAAAGTTGCGTATTATTAGACCTCTTCAGGCTTCACATATAAACTAAATTCTTATTAGGTATTGTTATTATTGTTGTTGATGTAATTCTAGTATAAATAAGTGATCCTTTTAATGAAATTCATATCGTAAGGATTTTTTTTAGAAAAATAGTATTACGATTATGATTTGTATAATTAACTAAATAATTTTTAAGGAAATAGAACACTATAAAATTATATTTAAATCTTTTCTATTATAATAATTTGAGGACTATATTTTTTTCAAAATTTTAAATTTACACTCAACAATTGAAAATCCTCTCTACTAATTTTGGTTAAAAAATTATTTTTCTACTTTTAGAAAATACATCCTTTTATTTCTCATCGTCACTTTCTTAGAAAACTTATATCTTTTAGCAGTTTTTAAAATTTTATCACATTAAAATCTTTCAAAAATTTTCTCTTTCGATGATTAAAAATGTCCTAAAAGTCTTATTATTGATCAAAATTCAGTCCTAATTATTAGAAATTTACAAGTAGAGTAATTTTGATTATATATGGGCTCACTTTGATCCAATCCAAATAATTTTAAGCGGAAGCTAGATTTAAGTTAATTCAAAACTTTAAGACAATAAATTAGTCATATTTTTGTATATATTTCACTTCATCTTTTCAGCATGAATTTACTCCACTTGTGAATTTTCAACTTTTGCCCTTCTTAAGTAAATCCATCCATATTGGTTTAGCATCCCCTCAACCCATAACTTATGTGCAGCCATTTAAGTTATTATGCGAATCACCCATTCATCATGGTCCATATTCAAATTCATAAGTTTCTATTCACCGGCCTTTGTCAACTTAGCTCTGATATATGAATCTGGTCCAATTTATCTTCGAACTCTCTCAAGACTCTTCACACAGTTTAACCGAGAAAAAACGGAGTAACATAAGAAGCGGATTAAATTCCCATCTATACAATAATTACTCGAATTATCTGAATAAAAAAATAACAAAGTCAAACTACTAAGAAGATGTATATTAATTATCCTTAAAGGAATTGATTAAATTAAGGAAAATAATGCTCACTAGCTAGCTCGTCGCACCATATAACTATAATAATCGCTTGTAATGCTGAATCATTATATAGGTTTTTATAGTTGACCAAGGAAATTGAACTACAACTATCGATTCGTGTTAAGAAATGACAACTTGATGCAATTTTTAAACAGTGAGTGGTGAACATAGAGGAGCTAGTTAGGCAGATAAACCACACTATAATACAGTATAAAAAATAATGGATGCTTGAAAGATAAGAAGGAACTCAAAACTCTCACTTAAAACATGTGCGCCGTATCGTAGTGGGCTCATCACCACAATCTGCAGGGATCTGATGATTGATTGACGTTTACATCGTTTCTCCAAGCACCGTGGCTCTGACGGTTCATAGGACATTTTAAACCAAAATTTGCAGCCGTAGGCCTCCCTTGTCTTTCTTTCTTCGCTTTTGGGCTGGACACATTAGCTAAAATGGGGCTAAGGGTCTAGTCGGCAGCAAGAAATGTAGCTAACTAGGCACTATCTAGAGCCGAAATTTATTAGGCACGTGAAGCATATGAGCTACGTACGTTTTTGTTTCCAGAAGTGAGACTGTCTTGGTAACCAATAATTGTAGATCTTTCAATACAGATAGGCATATAAAGGTTCTCAAGCTATATGATTATTGATTAGATATACTCTTTCCTATATATAATTCATTAATTATATATTACAAAATAAATCATTTAAAATTATAGTTAATTTAATCTAATCAATCGATAATGATCTCTAATATTAAGTGCTCGTTTGATCATAATAGTTGACTAATTTAATTAGTTTTGTATATTTACTAACACACTCCCTCAAATAAAAGCTCTTTGGGCTTAAAACTTGCATAGACTCACTCTATCTTGTGCCGAATAATAGGTGGATGGTAGGATTTGAACTCACAGCTACTTGACTACAAAAGCTTTGATACCATGTTAAGTGACCGTTTTACTACAATAGCTTAAGCTATTGTGTATGACCAACTTAATTGGTTTTGTATATTTACTGACATCTAATACATAATTCAATTCTATTAAGATGAACTATGTGATTATAATAAGATTAATGATTCTAAATTTTTATGTGATTTAATTTTTATTTTAATTCTTATATTAAAAAATCAATATTAATTTATTTACATTATTTTTAATTATTATACAAAATTTCTCACATTTCTGTTATTTTTAATTCAATTAAAACAATATTATAAAAGAAAAATAATAATTTTTATAATATATATAAAAAAGTCAAATTATAGAAGTTCTAGTGTATTTATTCCATTATATATTAAAATCGAGATTTATACCAATATAGGTAAGAGCCACCAATTTAGTATTAGTGCAAAATTTGGGTACTCTCTCTACGTGATGTTGTTGTGTGCACAACTATAAGCCAAACCCCATAATGACGCCGCGGGTTGATGTCGACTTATCCGTGCGCGTGGAGTAGCCGCCAACGGTTACATACGGCGGCCGATTTCTCATGCGTGTCCAACATAAAATGATTGTGCCATTTACACGGCGCCATATTCAAGTTGAACACAAAGCTCTCTACAATTGGTTTGAAAAGTCCGATAGAAGAGTGAGTTAAGACTTAAGAGGACATATCTAAGATACATTGTGAAAATATCTTCTGTCCCATTATTTGTTCTAAGCGGAGCAAAATATCTATTTCCATGACATCTGACAACTGCGGCTAACCTACCCAGTTGTACGGGCGTCGGCAGTTTTAACTGTCAAATGTGCCAGTGTTGGTGAGTGGGGTGGGGTGGGGTTGTTCTCATCCACTGATTGTGGCTTTGCTTGGCCTTTATCTTCAATTTCAATTGCGATTCACATTGTTTGGCTACACTTTTGCATATTCAATCACTTCTTTACATGACATTTGCAGCATGATCAGATGATGGGACTCGTGAATAATATTTGTCATGTGAATTACATCTCATGTGTTTGTTCTCATCTCCATTTCTAGATTTCCCAAGTATAAAGTTAGATCTATTGTTCTGGAGTATAATTTAGAATAATAAATTAAAAATGTCAAAATTAAAAATTATTGTATTTGAGCATCTATTTTTTTAAAATTTTAATTTAAAATTTAGATAAATTAATTTAAAAATTATTTCTATTAATATTTTATTAATATTATTTGCGAATAAATATAAATATTAGCATTTAAAAGTTATCCTTCATGAAAAAAATGTTATATGATTATTCTAAATATTAATTTTTATATTGTTATGTGAATTGCATCGGTAAAATATTAACAAAAATAACATTTAAAATTGAATTGTCGTATTTTCTAAAAAATTAAACACTTATTAAAATTTTTGACTATTATGTACTTAAATAAAACAAATGTTGAAAGATTTGAAATTTTATAATTTATTATCCCTACTCTTTTAGTAGACCAACAAATTTAAGATGTTAACAAAATTTTAAATAAATTCTTAACATTCTAATGTATAAAAATTAATTTTAATACTAATATCTATTCACAAGACAATTCTTATTCAAACATTTAAAATAAACTTGTTACCATACGTAAATACCGTTTCGTTCCGTTTTATTCCATTCTATTTCGTTCCATTAATTAACATCCAACTAAACGGGGCCTTAAGTTTACCCACGAGTTCTCAAAATATCAAGTTTAAGAAGCAAAGTTTGAAAACCATGTTGTCCCAACTACTGCGTTGTTGTT